>JABSMS010052355.1:0-22513 GCA_018902275.1 Aleiodes sp. PSUC_FEM 10030003
TTTACACATGTTTTCCTCTTGAAATTTTCTCAGCTTTCCAATGGAACGATCAAAATAAACCTATCTTTGATATTCCTCCCGATTTCTTACAATTTTCATAATATATAACATCAAAACTAGGGTGTGTCCACTTTACCCCTTGTGTCTATTTTACCCCACCTTCCCCTATTAAATTTTCTTCTAGTTCATTTGATCCCTAATTTTTATGAATATTTCAGGTAATCCGAGGGAACAGCGTGATAATGCTAGAAGCTCTAGATAGAATATGATTCTTATAAATGTAAACTAATTTAAGATTAATTCAAACGTTTTCCATGAATTCTATGAAACAAAAAACAGATTCGAGTGGAAGATGTATCTTTATTACTACATCAAAGGGTGAAATAATAATTTGCAAATAAAAATTACACTTTGCATTATTGTTTACATAAAAATTTCATAATAAATTTTGAAGGCACAGTGGAAATATCAGGATTCCTGATTGAGGAACTTCTTTAAAATCGATTAAATTAAAGTATAAGTGATGTGAAATAAAATTAATGAATAAAAATGAATCTAATAAAAATTATTGCCTAGTATATTATGCATGATTTTATGTTCTTCAATCCTTCATTGTTGACTAGCGCCTGAAGTTAAATATGTACAATTTTTTTCTTCTCTTTCCATCAGCCTCAATTCGCTCGAAGATTGACGTTAAATACTACTCCATTGACACGTGATTGATTAAATTCTGTTGATCATACTGATGTTCCGATTGATATTATTTACCTTAAATTAATAATTAATCTCCACGGTTGTTTTATCATCACCGATATTTATAAATTATCACCATAAAGTTCATCACATAAATTTCTGGACAAAATGCGTTTTTCATCATGTGATGTCAATATATCATGCAATCGTTGTTCTCCAGTTATATATAAAATCACTCATCGATGAATTGCTGCAAAATACGAAAAAACAAAGTGGAATTACGTGAATTAAACTGAATTAAAAATGACATTATTGATCCTCATATTTTCTCTTACGTATTTGTTCAGTAGTAAAATTTAAATCATGCTCTTCAGAAATTTCATCATCGACTCTACAAATTTGCTTTGATTTTCTCCTTCCAACTTTCTTGTTATCTTCTTGTGGAGTCTCATTCTTTGTATTCATTACTCCATTAACCTTAGTGCATACTATTTCAGGATCATCATTATCGACAATTATATCTACTTCAACTTCAACAACCTCTTCATTCTCCGAATAATCACCATTAACTTCCAAACAACTGTGATTCTCCATATCACCATGCGTTTCAAATATACTCTCACAGTTTTCACATATAATCAATTCATTCGCATCTTCAATAAATTCAACAGTATCATTATCATCATAAACTTTATCCTGAACTTTATCATGATGTTCATTAGTCATGTGTACTCTCAATTCACTATCATTGTTAAATACAGTCTCGCAAATTTCACATTTAGCCGATATTCCACCATTGTGCTTGGCAGCATGAACTTTACGGTACCAGGAAGTTGAAAAACTTTTTGAGCAGTGTGTACATTGAAATGCTTTTCTATCACTTTTTCTTTTCTTTGAATGCCTCGAGCGATGTCTTGATGTTTTTGGTGTTATTTTATTAATCGGTACTTTATTATTATCACCTTCTGTCTCAACAACTACATGTTTAATGAGGTTTCCAGTATTTGGCATTATAGGAATTGGCTTAGAAGTATTTGATGATATACTTGATGGTACAGTGACAGTTTGAACTGGTGTTATTGTTTGTACATTAACAATTGGCTGCATTGGAACTGAATTATCAGCAACAATACAGAATTTTGGAATACCCTGTTTCTGATGTAATAAAGATGGTTCTGATTTTAAATTAGCAATTGGAACAACTCTAACTGGCATTAGCATTGGTTTTGGTGCTACTGGTCTTCCAGTACCTTGAACAACAAAATCATTAGCATTGAGGGGATATGCTATTGCTGTTTGCGGCATTGTTGTAACAATGTATTGATTCTGTTGATTGATGCTTTCAGAAGTAGTTTTTGAAATGAGTGTTTCCAATTTTCTACATGAAATTTGCGGTGTTTCGAGATTATTCTGGTTATTAATGAAGATATTACGGGATTGTGATGGAAGAACGAATGGAATACTTGGGATTACTGAAGTTACTTGAGATACTGATGGACTTGAGACAGTATTCGTCGTTATGACCGATTGATTTGATGACGAGACAGGCGTTTGTGGTATCACAATTAATTCCGAGTTATTCTTCAAGCTTTCAATTGCATTCTCATTAGCACTAACCGGATCAATATAATCATTTCGTTTCATTCTAAGTGCTGTCATCATTTGTATCTCACATTCTCTCATTCTATCTTTCAATATTTGTGCTCCTGTTACTTGATTATGCTGAAATAAATTTTTTCTCCTACAATTTTTATGATAAATACGTGTTTTACGATTTTTCAGTGTTATTCGACAGATGTCACAGACAGCTGTTTTGTCAATGCTATTCAGATCTATTGCCAATCTCCTGCAACGATTGTGATCGATACTGAGAGCATCGCAGAGAGGATTTTCACAGTGCTTTGATACAGGTGCATTTGCGTCTGATTCCGTAACGTAAGTTGCTACCAGTGGAAAGGAACCATTTTGATTTGTATGCTGATGGACATTTACATGACAAACTATGTTCTCGCAGGGCACACTGTGACCACACCTTCGCTTTACTCGTTTAATTGGATGCAACGAAATTCCAGAGTCTCCGTTAGTTTTGGAAAGAAGATACTGAGGCTCTTCCTCCGGTGATGAATTCACTAGAGACACCGAAATATCGGGTTTAGGAAGTTTTTCTCTCGATTTTCCTTTCGAGTTTGGAGACTTTCCATTAGCATCTTCGGGATTTATTTTTATTGGTTTTATTATGATATTTGGCTGATTGAGCAGACGCTTGACTGGCTCCAGTTGGAGCACTTCTGGAAACATTGCCTTGGTGATTTCGTCAGAGGTCACCCGTGGACTTCCAATCGGCACTAGCTTTGGTAAAGGTGCGTATGCCATTATTATGCACAGAAGTCACTCTATTCCATTGATTTTCAGTGTCTCAGATTAGGTCTTTGTGCCTATAAATTAATTGAGCAATTTTTCTTAGTATTAATTACCGTCAAAATTCTATTTTTCCTCATGAAAAACTTTGTTTACTTTTTAATTTTTGTATCAACTTACTTATTTTTAAATTGTCGATGAATGTTATTTCATTACTTGAAGTCTTGTTTTCTTCAGAGAGCAAACTTCACCATCATAGTAGTTTTTGACATAATTTGAGGGAAAAAGGGCCTGCGCGCGCACAATTTTGGGGAAAAAAAAACTAATAACATACAGTTTGTTATACAGTAACAATGAACCAAAGGCAGGGTTATTTTCGAGGTTATAGACGAGTAAGCCACGGCCAAACAATTGATACGTCACGTGTCGGTAGTTTACGCTTCATTTGACAGCGCTCGTTATATGTTTATTTAGAAGAAAATTAGTCGAAATAATAGTTGCTACGTTTCTTTCAAGGATAAAGTCCCGTAAAACTGGAGTGACTACACAGTCAAGGCTGTCACTGCCGCCATGTTTTTGGCGAACGTTGGTAAAAAAAAATGATCGGGGAAAAAATGAAGTTTTTCTGTACTTCCTTTTTTGGTGTAAAGCGTATCCTTGAAACATCTTACTTTATTTCCAAAGAATATGTAATAACCGGTTAACACGCGTTGCTGAATAAATATTTATGAATTTGATAATTTAAAGAAATTTGAATTGTTGTTTATTGTTTAAATGTCATTTGCATAATCGGATTTTATATTTTTGCCGCCGGGATTGTTTTTCTCGTTCCACTTGTCCCGTTACTGTCAGAAAGTAAAGTAGTTTTCTGTTTGATTTTGATCTCAAAAACTTGGAGAAATAATTTACAAAATAAACTTCAAAATTGAGTTATTCTCCGAATAACAAAATTCTCCAACTTTTTTCGATACACCAATCAATTATGCTCTCGATACAATGTGAAAAATGAGAGAACCTGTCTCATAAATTATTTTTATAATTTATTATCGGCAGAAAATATTTTCGACACAAAAAAAACGCGGAAATAAATTATTTACGGAAGAGAAGAGCAGTGCTCCGGTTTACATTGTCGCGAATTACGAAGTCGAAGGAAAAAAAAATTCAAATTCGCAATGAGCGGGAACTAAACTCAAATGTGATTAGTCAATACACTTGAGTATAAAAAAAGTGGGGGCAAGAAAATAAATAACACACAACCGTAAGTCCAAACAGTCAGTTTGAAGTTGGCAAGATTTAACCGGCATTTGTTTCGACTTTTTTGACTATTCATTCTGTTCCCCCCCTCTTGCCCTTTCACAACTTGGCAACAGTATCCGAATCATCGCAATGTTTTTGTGAAATTAATCTTGGTGTCATTTGTGCATTGGCAGTTGAATAGAACCCATTGAAACTCCGTAAAACGTCGAATGATATTGTCTTGACAGTTTGTTTCTGTTTTTTTCCTCCACCATTCAAATATACACATTTTTATGATTAAAAAAAAGTTTTATAAAATAGTGAACTTTTTTCTTCAACATGCGACAATGTTCAAAGCAATAACTATGGCGCCTATGAACAAGTTGACGTGACAGTGGATTCAATTGGAGTATCTTTGAGGTTAGTTTAACAATTAATACTTTTTTATTATTTTTCGTGGATTTTTTAATTGATTGAAAAATTCTGAAGAGCATGATTACAACTTCCAATTAACATATCATTAATTCCCAATTTTTTTCCTCGTTAAAATAATTTATTGTGTAGAAAAAGTACCACAGTTTCCATTTATTTCCCAAAAAAAAAAGGAAAAAATATCTGTGATTTTCCACGAGTCATACTCACCCTCAAATCCGCTGAGTGTTGCAACGAGAATGAATCATCCCTTCTTTGTTCAAAAATTTTTTTTTAGAAATGTAAAGAAAGGGAACATAAATCACAGATACGAGTATATTTATTAGTCATTTAAGAACATCAAATGTTTGAACTAATTTTTTCTCTCAGACAGAATTTGTCACATGGTTGTACAACCAGGTATAATATTCATCATTTATCATTCATTCTCAACATCTAGATATTTGATTGAGTTCAATTACGGCTGCAATTAATTATTAGGTACAATGAATAAGTAACTCAGAAACAGTGAACAATGACTAGTAATTCAAGAAGAATAAAAACGTTGATAAAAAAAGACGATAGTTTGGAATTATTTATTTTGTTTTACGCAGAGCCTCGCGCTCTTTTACGTCGATTGTACTGAGATTCAATGAGGCAACGTAGCCATGGAGGACAGATATAGCTGATTTAACGAGAGCGACAGGAGCGGAAATGAACATCACTGCCCTGAATAAACTCACACCGAGCACTGAAACAAAAGAAAGAAATAAAGTTAGTGAAACGAAAAAAATTGAATGATCTCACTTGGAGGAAAAAGAAGAAATTTCAAGAAAAATATACATGTAGGTCCTTCGGTGAAATGTAGAAGATAAAGGGCAGCATAGAAAGCTTCATTTCCAGCGCACATCATGAATAAAACGAGTTTATTAGTATAATAAACTCGCATTATTGGATTACCAGACATATCAATAAATTTGTGGCTCGTTTTTCCTTGTAGTATTGTCCTAAAATCAAATGTTCAACATAAATAAGGAACTATTTTGAATTTATATTAATAACTCCATGACATTGAACTCACGTGTGCAAGTACAACCAATGACAAGATATATCAATTGCCATGCTAAGTTGAAACCAGAATGCATAAGCCGGATAAAACATACACAAATTGACAAGAAGACACATTGTTCCAATTCTGTCAGTCAATTGATCCAACATCCCACCGAATTTTGTGCTCTGATTGAAGTACCTAGCTGCATGACCATCAACAGCATCAAGGAGTGCACTTATCACGTAACACCATATTGCAATAATATAATTTGTTGGCATAAAATAAAATGATATAATTGCTAGTAAAACTCTGGCAAAACCTGTGAGATAACAAAAAATTATTGACAATAATTTTATCATCATTGAACTTTAAACTGTGATAAATATGATTTTTTTTGGAAATATTTTATTCATGAGGTGTATCGATCAGGTCAGGGAAGTCCCAAAAGTGTACTCTCCAAGTACTATTCATTGTTTAATTTGGAAAAAACAAGAGACACGAAAAAAGGAATTCATTGTCACTTGATCATTTGACCTTCAACTTACCAATTAAATTGGGAACAAATAAAAAAACATTCTCTGTCTCAGTCATGTTTAGTCTTCTGGTACTTGCTGGATAAACAAGTGGTTAATGACCGGAAGCCCTTTGGTTTATTAATTCTGGAGAGATAAATAATTTTATAATTAACAACACAGAGAAAATTAACGAATGAATCTCGCGATGAGCAATGCGAAACCTATTGAACTCACATTCAAAAAAATTTACTGATTATAAGACCTCTCTCCCTCTCCGGCGTGCACTAAACATCTAACAACTGAAATAAACTACGTCACTATAATTTTCGACTCTTGCCTAGCAATCGAGTTTGCCTCATCGAGATTTATCGATCCCGTGACGTACAGAAGAGTTTCATCTCCGTAATACGATTCGCCTTTGCCCTATTCACCAGCAGATTACTCCAAAGCGAATTAATTCATTGAAGAAAATCAACAAGACATGAATTTAAATTCCTGAAGTAAAAAATCTTCGTAAGAACAAATGGAGTAAAAAATATTCTGATGAAGAAAATAATTGAAGGAGAGGGTTGTGCGTGTGTTGGTACGCACCTGGCACTACCAGGCGACATTTTCGGGGGGCCCAACAACTCTGTAGCGCACTGCGTGTGTCTTGTCCCGTGTGTTCTCTCGGGTCTGCGCAAAAGCAACTCCATTCCTCAATTCTGTGTGATTCTCCAGCAAATCCAAGTCAAGCTCACCCCCAGGACGCAATATCCCCCTGTCCACCATTTTAAACCAAAAAACATGTGTAAATAACAATAAAGCCAAATAAAGAAGGTGGTAGACACAACAGTTCGTCAAATAGAATAAATAAACTATACACATCGTAAAAGAGTGGGAGAGCGAGTGTGTCGAGCGAGAGAGAGAGAGATAGAGAGAGAAAGAGGTTTTTTTCCTGTGGATGTGCGAGTGTCTTGAGGTAGTGGAAACGCCGTACCAACGGATGTGAGGTGTTTCCAGTTGAGAAGGAAACATTGTTAATAAAAGAAATAATGCCCTTGAAATTCATCTCACAGCTTTGATGGAAGCAAATGAAAATGAAAGAGACAAATGAAATGAATATTTGAAAAACTCGGGTGCAGTTTACTACTGTCGTCGAGTGATTTCTTTTTCCTTTGATCCTTCCTCTTTTTATTTTACATATATTTTCCTTGTTGGTGTTTGCTTTCACGTTCATGTGCCTGAGACTTGTGTGCATGTGGAATATATATATAACATGCATATATATACTTGAGTAAAAAAGTGTATGTATTCACCCGCGCGCGTCCCTCCAACGTGCATGTGTATACGTGTGGCAAGTCCGCAAGCCGAGAGACGAAAAGTAACCCCCCGACGATCGATAACTTGTCAAGAATAAAAACTACAGAATTTTCATGGATTTTTATTGTTGAAGATGAGGAAATTATGAATTGAATTCATAATTGTGCAGTTATGTATTAATAATAATTTCTCAAGGAAAATGACAGTGATGAAGAATCAGTGTAGTGAGACGCTGAGATGAAACATTTACTTAAAAATCTTAGTGTCCTTCGCTCATTGTGTAAGATGAATTGAATGACAGTGATATGAAAATTCTAACCTTAAAAGTCACCTGGTCATTGGTGCAAAGTGGATAACATTGTTCTTTTATTTTTTTCTTCGAAGTTGAAAAGGAAGAAGAGAAAAAGAGGTAGTGAAGTGCCAGAAGAAAAAAAATCGTGATGTCGGATGACGATGAAACGTGGGAGTGGATCCAGGAACAAATAAAACATTAATTACAATTGTTTCATTTGTTTTGATTTGAGGAGAAAATAAATTATTAAATAATGGAGGGCTTTTGACAATTGTGTGAATTTAAAACCTCAACGTCCAAAGTCAAGTGGTATTCTTACAGAAAGAGAAAAAGAAATAAATAAATAAAGTTATTTGGGAATGAAGAGGCTATGAGCACGGCTGATACGGCGCTGTCAATTTCGGTCAAAATGGCCCCAGGGCCGGACAATAGACAGGAGCCAGTGGCACCTGACAAGACACAAGAGGATAATACAAATGTTAGTGATATTAATACTGAAAGAAGTGATAATACTTTGACAAATGTCATTGGTAATAGTAATAATGTTAATAGTGCTGTGAATAATCCAAGTTCTGAGGGAATTGCCACAGTTGATAAGCAGGTGAGAAGGATCTGGATGGGGAGCTTACTCGATTCGTCATTGAGGGAATTTATTGTGAGTAAAAAACACGAAAAAAAAGAAAAGATAAAGAAATTCATTGAAAAAATTATTTTCGTGTTTTTTCTCAGTTTTTAGTTGACTTCTGCTTACTTGATATTTTCTTTTCCCTCCTTTGGGAGCTAAAAGTCATGACATTTTCTGATTGCATGTGCAGTCCTCTTGGGAATATGTTCTCCAGGGGTATGCAAATGTTTAGAATGCAACAGGGCAGAGAGAAATGATAAATTTTTCTCGGTAATATTTTTTTCCCTCCAGCCGGAATATTTTGATTTATTAAAATTCAAAGTTTGAAGTCTCCGGGAGGAGGAAATAAGTCTATTAGAAAAAAATTTATAATTAATTTTCCTTTACATTCTTACTTACTCCGTTAGACGTGAAGAGAATTGGCAATTGTCATAAGAGGATTTGGAGGACTAGCAACATTAATTATTCATTAAATACAGGTTTAATAATCTGTACAGTCATCTCGTTGTCATCTGACATAATTATGCTACTAGAATTGCTGGAATTCCTCATTCTATCCGGCCTAAAGCTCCAAATAATTATTCAATGCTCCAAAATAAAACAGAGCCAATAAATTTTCATTCGAGAAGTGTGTTTCGTTTTTTTTCTGTTCTCTTTTTTTTCACAACTTTTTTCTGATAGTTTTGGTTGAGCTGTGCTTTACTTTCGGGTCAAATCAGCACGACACAATACTCACCAGGGGGTTGCCTTGCGGCTATTTACGTTCCTGTCGAGCTCATATTCTCAGTATAATGGCGGCGGCCATGCCGAGAAGTGCGCGCCGCGCCCGCTCCGTTGTGCGATAGTCACTCCAACTTCGAATACCAACAAGAATTAATTAATATATATAAAAAAGAAAAAAAAACGGAACAAGTGCTATTAAATTTTAATAATTAATTTTTATTAGTTAATCGCGATTAAACAATATTACATTAACTATAAGTTTGTTTTTAAAAACATTATGAATTGAAATTAAATTGGTGATGCAAGAAAGAGTGGAGCGATTATAGAACCTGAGCTCGAATGACGACCTGGGTGCCCTCTAAAAATATAAATTCCGTGCCGGCACTGTGCACTCACTTCTCTTTTGCACGTAAGTTCCTTCCTCTTTATCCACTACTGATGAAAAATTGAAAAGATATAACGAAGCAGTTAAAAAAAAAACGGAAAAAATTCAGTGCTAATCTATTCATAAATTGTCGCGGATTATGTTCTGAGAAAAATAAAAAAAATTAATTTCTCTGCATTCTTGAAAAAAGGCGAGAATTATTTTTGGTATTTGGGACGATTAAATGTTGGATTTTGATAGTGGGAGGGAGAACGTTGCAGATATCACACGAAATTTGTGACATTGGCTACTGAAAAATTGTCTCTGTGGTCGGCTTTTTTTATCATTAAACAGATAAATTTTTTTCTGGAAGCATGATCCTTTCCCCCTCTGTTCCTGATAATAAAAGCGAGCATTATTTTTCTCTATAGTCTGTTAAAATATTTCATTTTTAATTCTTTCATTCTGCTTCGAGAACTTGTGACAATGCTATCAATGGCTGCGTTAAATTATGTCATTTATACAAACTTGAATAATTAGCTTCATGGTAAAATTGTATATGTGTCAGTGTTTGTAGGTGTAGAACTTTTTTTTTCATGCGTCGCGACAGCTCAGATCGTTACAGATCCAATAAGTGAAACCCTTAAAATTCACAAAGTTCTCTTTCTCTGGCCTTCTCCTCAGTATGTCACTTTTTTCCATTTTTTACACTTTTGAACGTAAAAAATTTGAAAGAATGGAATTCTGAGAAATTAATTCAACTGCTATTACTTCCACGTTAATTCAAGAGGAAAATAATCGATCTAAAATATGTTGAATGGACAATTTCATTTGATATCATGGTGGACCATTAAAAATGGTGCTGTAACACTTTTCTATTTATGGAATGACTCCAAAAGTTTGGAAAGATCACTCGACACAGTTCCCTTATTTGTTATTGAATCACTGGAAACGTGATTTCGCTACCATAAAAAAATACAAATTATCCT
Source organism: Aleiodes sp. PSUC_FEM 10030003 (assembly GCA_018902275.1). Classification (NCBI taxonomy): domain Eukaryota; kingdom Metazoa; phylum Arthropoda; class Insecta; order Hymenoptera; family Braconidae; genus Aleiodes; species Aleiodes sp. PSUC_FEM 10030003. The sequence goes on from JABSMS010052355.1 coordinate 10,560, forward strand.
TCTCCGCTGTCTTTCATAAAGAAGAGATAAGAAAAAAAGGAAATATAAAGGGGGAAAAAGTTTCAAAAAATCCATAGAGACTGGAAGAACCAAGTATTCAGGAGTTTTGTTTACATCATCAATGGTCATATTGTATGATGAAAGTATTACATTTTGGAACTCAGAATGACAGAGAACAAAATAGTTTGTCCTCTGGAATCCAGCGTTGCTATTGGGCTTACATTCATGCTCTTACGTAATAACGTTTTTCTGCTTTGTAATCGTGGGCATTTTTAATAGATATCCACTTGTCTTTTTTGTTTTCCTATTTTTTTATTCTTCTTCCCTCCCCTCAAGATTTTTCAATCATTATTGCTTTATTACTTTATCCCACGTTATTGAAGCATTGCAGAGGAGTATGAACAGTCGAGTATATCGCAATTGAGCTAGATAATGCAATGGAAAAAAAGAAAACAACTAACCTGATAATCTCGATGATTCATGCGATTGTTTGTGGGATTTTAATAAAGTTTTTAAAAATATTGTACGATAATTTTATTTATTTTAGGAGGAGCCGGCAACACTTTCGACACTGAACGAGAGAGAATTACGGGCGCTGCTTGATGAAGCCATAACCTACACAGGCTCTGCAAGGGATCGTGAGGGAAAGTCAAATCTTTTTAAAGTAATTAACTTTCAAAAACAATAAAATTTTATTTTCCAACAAAATGAAAATCAAAAAATTTTTTTTATTGATGATTTTATTTATTCACTCAAGGAACTTCTTCAGGAAGCTGAAGTTGATGAGACTGAGGAGGGACGTCGTGTAGTAACAAGCACTAGATGTATACCAGGTTCAAATAGACGTCGCCATAAGCGTGATTCTGTTTCTGAACGTTTAACGCACGGTGGTTCACTCCAAAATTTGGCACAACCAATCAATTCGGAATTTGACAGTAGCTTTGCCTACCTCACATCTGGCTCTAGTCACACATATGGTGGTGGCAGGAGAAAGGGTAAAAAACATACTGGACCGAGTGTATCAGCTAGACAGAGAGAGGGTGGTTCATTACCATCAAATGTAAACGCAACACATAGCCTTGCATCACTTGCTAATCTTGATTTACTTTTTGACAAAAAGGTGAATTGAATTATCATGAATATTTGAAAATTCCTTTTTTGGTTACTGCTTGAATTGAATTATCGTTTAATACTTTGGGAATTTCGTTCGTTTATTTGTTTCTGTTTCATTCTGCTTCTTCGTTGGTTAATAGAAGAGCTTCTACGAGGAGAGAACATCATACGACTGGACCAATAAGGAAAAATCAAAATCCCTTGATAAACCGAACTACGGGTGTACAACTAAGAAAGAGGACAAGGATAAAGAAAAGAAGGACATTAAACGTGATACATCAGTTGCTGGTACAGCGGTCAGTGATACGGAAACTGATAAAAAGTGCTCAAAGGTGAAACAAACGACAAATGAGATGCTCGAATCGGACAATCCACCGCCAGATTACAAACCAGAATACATGGTAATTGATATCGAGGTAAATAATATCAGTTACAATTTCATCCTGTCAAATGGATTGAAATACGATAACCCCCATAGGTTTGCTGAGATTATTCAATGAATAAGAAATAGTTTTTCACTCACACATTAAATTTTTAACAGTATTTTGTGGCTAATTATAATGGAAAGATAAGACGCCACTGATAATTTCGTTGGCAGTTGGAATTTCATTAATGAAATCAAAATTACAAGGCTTGTTTTCGTTATGAATTTTAAACATAGGAGGAAGTGGGGTAAAATGAATATTCCAATGAATTGGTTTGAGATAAAATTTTTTTCATGATTCTACTGAGAAGTTAAGAAATTTGCGATGGGGAACATGTGTCAGAATTAATTTTTAGGAATCTTTTGACAATTCGATCGTTTTTACCACAAATTGGAAAAACTGCGAACAATTCACCGAAACAGTGGAACATTTTAAAAAATCCTGAAAGCCAATTCCAACACATGTTTCTCACAAGAAATTTTACTGGAATCTTTGATAAGATCGTATCCCAAATACTTTTACTGTTCTCGAACGATTTCCACAACTTCAATTATTCAAATTCCAACTAAAATTTAATATGTCCGTTTTACCCCTAATGTCCATTATATCTTACCTTCCTCTTTTAAATTTCGGAAAAATTTTAAGATTCCCATTGTCTGTTGCAGGTGAATGGTTTGAATGACAGAAATGTGGTGACTGGTGGTGCATCGAGTGGTGGGACACAACGGCCTCACTCAGCTCTCGATAACAATGATGATGAGGGAACTGAGATGAAAATAATTGAGCCACGCAGGCCAATGCAACTTATATCACGTGCACACTTTGAAACAGCACAGACATCAGTAGATTCAGCGGTTGACTTTCCATTGCGTGATCATAACAGTGGCAAACAGGATAAACCAAAGATATCGTTTCATGGTCCTGAAATATCTGGTACCCTACAGTTACAATCATCATATAACAATGTCAAATGCGTTGTTAATGGCACAATGTCAAGTGGACAACAAGGAAAAGTACCTGGTTCAAGTTTATTACCAATAATGCATGTTTCTGGTACACAGCCGAATATTGCAATGGCTGTATCAAGATTAGCATCACAAAATTTGGCAACTAAGGATACACTAACAATTGATAAAAAGTCATTGGATGAAAATGGTAATGCTGTACAGGGACACAATGGTGAACGTAAGAAGACACGGAGAAAGCATACACAGGAGCCCAATGTTATTGTATATAAAGCAGAGAATGTAGAGGGCCATCGTAATGAGGACATCGATGATTTGATAAAATTTATTGAAAATAAAGAATCGAAGGGTAAGAAGGGAAAATCTAGTAGTGGCGGTACAGTGAAAGTAAAAACATCAACTGGTACTAAACCACGAGGTAGAGACAAAGATACGAAACGTGAACAATTACCATCTAAACTCCAGAAAGCCAATTCACTCGAGGAAATATCGAAAACTAAACTCGAGGATTTAACGGCTGAAAAGAGTAGTTCCAGTGGTTCGAGCAGTGTTTCCAGTCAGCATGGTACTATGAATGGAGCACTGAGACGTGCCAAACAGCGTAGCACAGGTGATTCTGGAGCAGATTGCCGTGGTGATAGGCGTTCCTGGGGTACTGAAGAGGGACAATCAATATACTGCAACGACATTGGTGATGAATACACTAGTACTGCCAGAAGAAACTCAAACAGAAAAATCAATACCGAAGTTGAACAGGAGCCGGAATTTTTAGTTGTTACGAAGAAGAAAAAGAGTAAAAAACAAAGGAGAAGCTCGAGCGGTGGGAGGGCACAGAATTTAGGTAGTTCAGGCTCGTATTTGCCAAGGACGAGAGGTTTTGCCAATGATTATAGAACACCATTGTCGCCAGAATTGAGGAGAAAATCTGCCAGTAGTATGCCACCGAGTGATAAATCAGACAGTAGTGATCTAGATTCGGTACACTCGTTGCCAGTAACATCGAATACAAAACACAATATGACGAAAAATCCATCATCATCATCAGGAACACCACAGGCCAGTTATGCTGACATAGCACGTATGGCTACTATAAATATGTCACCAAGTTCCGTCCTAAATATTTCAACAATGGTACCAAACATGTTGAATACTGGTACATGGCCATCTGTACCTGGTAAATCACCCTCAGAACCAGATAAGTTTCCACAAGATTATTATCCTAGTCTCGACGAACTACAGCACTCTGATCGTAAATTACGCCAGCATAATTTTGCAAATTCAAATCACGTACAGGGATTTAGTTTGAGTTTCGATAAACCACCATCGCCAACTAGTTCAAAAGCTAAAAATGCAGTTGAATGTAAAAAGGCTGAAGCCAGAGAAGAGGCTATTAATAAGAAAATTCAAGTTATTAAGTATGTTCAGGAGCAGAAAAATTTGAATGCAAATACAAATCATAATATCAATCAGAATGAGCCACCAGTAACTCCAAAATTGAAGAACGCTGGGAATAATAATTCACTAGAGGAAACAACAGAACTGAGTCCAAAAGATGGTAATGCAAATATTAGAATCACAAATTATCAACGATCAACACGTAGAAATTATCAGCAAATACAAACACAAATTCCAACGGTTCAAATGGATATGACTCATGCAAAGAAACCCATTTATGACGAGCAGAAGAAAGCCGCAAATCCACATCACGAGGACACAAGGAAAAACATTAATAATCCATCAGTGACATCTGACGATCTTCAGGATACAAAAGCCAAACAAATAACTTCAAAGTCATTTTCACACAATCAAAATGAGCCTGAACCACAGAAAGCCATTAACAAAGTAGAAAGAGCATTAAAATTACCATCAAAAGACTCACAGACCCCAGTAAATACATTCGTTAAATCAGAAGCAATAAAAATGTTTAATAATCCGTGTCAAAGTACGAAAGAAGAGGATGTTGAGTGTAAAAAGCCAAATAAAGTGAATATTAATAGAGAAAAAGAATGTAAAAGTGAATCTCAAAATTCAACAAGGAAAAATCAAAGGCCAGCTGTTATATTAATGGACGAAACATCCTCAGATATTTCAAGAAACAATGACGCACCGAGTGAACTAACATTTGGTTTTGAAGTTAATGAACAACTCCTACAGTCTGATGAGAACGATGACAAACCAGAACCACGCCAAGTTTTCATACCAGAGCCATCCCAAGTCTATGATAAACCGTCACCAAAGTTTGATAGACCTCCTCCAATATTTGATAAACACATGAGATACGATAAGTTCCCACCAAATTTCCACGTACCACCACCTCATTTACATCAGGCTCAGGTACCACATCCACCTATTATAGTGCCATCAATTCCGTACATAAGTTACACACAAAGATTCCATCCACCACCGAATCATACTTATATACCAACACCACCACCACCAACAATTATTGAAAAATATCACCAACCAAAGGAAGACTTTTCAGCGCGTTATGTAGCACCTGAAGAGGCTGTTAATGTACAGAATTACAATCATGACAAAATTGTTACTTTTGTTGGACAAGGTGAGTAATTGAACTTGATTCAAAACATAAAAATCTTAACCAATGATAGAACTTTTTTAATTTAATCTTCCTTTCATATTATAGCATGGGACGATGTGATGCGAGAGATTCCTGTAACGGCAGCGACTGGACGTATTCAGTACTACAGTGGTCAGTGAAAAAAACTCTTTAAAAACAAATTAAGAATGACTGCTTAACAAATAAAAAATCAGTGATGTTTATGACTTTGCCAGATGCAGCAAATCCAAAAAATCACAATGTATATGAAGAAATTAGAAACAGAAGACGGAAATAATATGAAAAGAAGATGTGTAATCAAAGAAGAAGCCGTTTTCGCTGATGTTTATTGAGGTAGAAGTGTCGTTTGAGAGTGCTTTATAAGTTTCCTTTTTTTTCTTTCTTTTTTCTCTCTGTCTCATTTTATATTTCCTTTCTGCGAACTTCCGCAAGAAACTTCTGAGTTCGCTAGACTGTACATAAATTGTAGGATTGTGTTGAGAGTACGTGACCGTTTGAATGAAGAAGAAAAGAAGAAAAAAAAATAAACTTAAAAGAATGTCGAAGTTACTGCAAAATTTAGCGTTAAACGCCATTGAGTCATATTGCAGTAACCAAACAAAGAATTAAAAGAAATATTAATGAAATTCGACCTCAACAACGAACTTTAAAATAAAGAGAAAAAAATAAGAAAGAATGTACATAATGCGAGATCTGGTATAGTATTTTCAGTAGTGAGAAAAGTGACTTTTTATCCCGAAGAAAAATCATGTTGGAGTCACAAGACACTGGTTTGTCTTGATAGTAATCATTTCAAAAGAAAAATAAATTATGGACACTATGAGTGAATTAAATTATAAAAATAATGAAAAAATAATCCAAACACATTGATTTGTGTTATCAACGGTCTTTCATTGACCTTCGTGAATTATTGAAAAGTGAATTGAGCAAGGAGTGAGTCATTTAATAGAGTGAGGCCATATAAGAGCTTTTTGCTTGTCAGCGTGTACGACTTACATCTGTCGTGAAAAAGAGAAAAGTAAAGAAAAAAATATATATATATTAAAAGTGTATCGCTTTAGTGGATTACGAAGTGCTGCCACAGATGAACCATAATAGAAGGAGCATGTGAAAAAATCAGGAAGGAAAAGCTCTGTGTATAAATTAATTATTGTGTAATTGACTGTATATTTCTGAAGAGCTTTTTTGAGCTCCGTCAAAATCATGGAAAATGATAATGTTAAATTCGAACAATTTTTATCGAATCAAGGAAAAGTGATTTTTTGATGGAAATTTTCGACGATGACACAATGTGAAATTTCTCAGATTAGTGAGAATAGTGAAGAAAAACAAGAATAAACAAAAAAATTAAATTTATCCAACTACTGAACAGTCAAAAAATAATAGTGGCCGTGAGTGACGGTTAGAAAGATGCTATAAATTTATATTAAACAGACTCGCTTATTTAATTACTATTAAATAACTCGTAATTATTGAATTAAAAAGGTAAAGGAAAGAAAAAAAAGTTATAACAATAATTCATAGAATGCTTGTGGTCCCGCGAGCTATGCTGGACTGTGGACGAGGGCAACAGTCTGGGAACAATTGTGAACCCTCGCAGGAGGCGTGAGACTTCGTTTATGAATTTTCGATTGCTACTGCTCGAATATAAAAAGAAAATAAAATTCATAAAAAGTATATACATAAATTACCACTTCACTAATTATTGAATCAAATTAGATTTGATTTAAAGACTGGATTTTTCATGATTATTGTGAATAATTATTTCTAAAAGAATTTCAATGAAAATAATAATTGTTTTGAAAAATTTGAATAAAATGGTAAGCCTAAGCAGTGAATGATTAAACTAGTCCTTTTTAAAAAGTAGTAAGAATAAATGAAGGAAAATTGATTTAAATATTTTTGAAATTCTTTTGAAAATTTTCATCACATTATAAAATTGAAAAATACAATATTTTTGTTAATTATTGTTTATTGTTCTTTATGAAAATTCACACATTTAAATACTTTTGCTCAGCATTTTTTAAATTATCAACTCTTTTTTTTCTGCAATTACACAATTTAAAAATTAAACTATTGTCTTCATTCTATGAGAGCAAAAGGGAAGAGCATTTGAAGTGGTTTATTATTAAATTAACAAGTTAAGAATGGTTGCATGCAGAGTGTGAATTTTTTGACACAAGAGCGAAAAAAATTAATGAAAAGAAAAAAAAACTTAAGTGCTTGTGAGGTGAAAGTGTTGAGACCCGCTGGTTGGGTCTGAGCTGAATTTTTAGCATTATTGCAAGTGTGCCTACCGCTCCCTCTCCCCTCCACAGAATTATCAAAATCAATGGATTAGAAAAAACAAAAATAATGAAAATGAAAATCACTTTTATAAGACTTAATGTAGCTTTTCTAGTTGTTACATTAAAACATGGGGACGACAAGTTATAGCAAAAGGGCCTTTGTCTTCCTCGGGAATCATTTTTTTTTCATTTTAATTGCTTTTTTATTTCGAGCAGTAGCCATACAAACATAACAAAGTGAATAAAAAAAATATGTATTGAAGAAAATGCAGAAAAGAACTTTAAAAAAAATTTAAAAAACAAAAAAAATTAAAAAATTAAAATATTAACGGAGTTTAGAAAAGCGAGATAATATTACCCAGAACACAAAAAAATTAAACAAAACAAAAAAATCAAGAAAAAATGAAAACACAAAAAAATGAATAAAATATAAAATTAAATAAATAAATGTGCGTTGAATCCTGGGTATGTTTTTTTTTTTCTTTTACTTTATTGTTGAATGAAAACTGATGGAAAAAATAATAATAATGAATAATAATTTAATGCGTGACAGAATGCGTGATTATTTGTCCGTTTAGTATTAATGATAATTGATCTTTATTAATAAATTCATTTTTTGAGAATGAGAATGATGGTGAATAAGAAAAAAAGGAAAAAAAATATATTGAAAATTCAGAAAGATAGCCGTGGGTTTATGTATATCTTTAATTTTTTTCTTTCTTTAAAGTGAATTATTTTGATGTAAATACCGCAAAACTTTGAGTAGCCAAATTTATTGACTATAACATTGAGAGAATAAGGCATTTCAAAATCATTCAACAATTACTTTATGAGAAGCAAGAGAAAAAAAATGAGAAATTCGAGGACGACATAAAATTTTTATTATTTACTCGTTAGAAACTGTGACGCCTCATCCCAAAAGATTTTTTTTTCTAAATGTTTTCCGTTCTTTTTCTTTTTTTTTTTTAATTGAAAATTCTAGCAATGTTTTTACATAAAAAATTATAATAATGACAAAAAATTGTCAACGTGAAGATGAGGCGAATGTCTTGTGTTCCAATGTACATGCATTCGATTAATGTAAACTCGATATAACGAATAACAAAAAGAATTGAAGGGAAACACAGTTAGGTGTAAAAATTGAGGAGAAATATTGATCGACCTCTAAAAATAAAAAAGATGTAACACCGAATAAGGAAAATTTATTTATAATTTAAATCAATTGATAATCGTATGAATTAGTTCCTTTAAAGATAGGGTGAATAATCAATGCAACTTTTGTACTGAAAAAAAAGGAAAGAAGAATTCTCCATTTTTACACTCAACTATTCCCCTTTAATTGTGAAAACAATCCTCGAGGTAATAGATTTCTTCGATCGTAAAGAGAAATTCAATGCAAAAGTTCAACATCATACATTGAGAGTCTAATTGTGACGACAAAAATCATAGATTAACCTGTAGTTTCACTCTCATTGGACCATCGAAAACCTTGACAACTAAATTAATAATGTTGAGGCGGCCAGTTAGAATCACAAAAACAAATCACAAATCTTTTTACGTTAATTTTTTCCATGAAATCTTTTGAACTCTGGCTTTATCATAAAATTACTCTTATAACGAGCGTAATATTTCCGTACTGTACATGAAGATTGAAAAAAAGAAGAAAAACAACTTTAATCGAAAAAAAAAGAAAATAATATTGTCGACATAATTAAATGATTATAATTAACGATCTTGGCTATCTATAGTTACTTGAAAAAGCTTATCTCTATCATATGGGGATAATTCTAATGAGTGTGTACAGAGAATGAGTGGAAGAATGTGGAAAAATCGCGTGGGAGGCTGTGCCCAATAGCAGAAAAGAGAGAAAATAAATTAATTAATTAAGAAAAAAAGTCTAAAGTAGAAAGAGTGTGAGTGAATTGAACGGTTGTGTTGTTGCCAACGTTTATGTTGCCAAAGTTCCCACTTTTTTTTTTTTTTGTAATCTAATTAGTATTTTAAAGAGAAAATTCATATCAGAAACTATTGTCTAAAGTTTTTACTCTAAATCATTCATTACGAGACATTGAAAGGAAAAATTCGGAAAATTAGACAGTAGCTGCTGAAATTTATTGTCTCTCAATATTTATTGAATCTGAGTAATTGCTGGACCACCGAGTGACCTTCAGTTACTTCACGAGTACTTTGAATCAAAATATACAAAGAAATGGAACTTAAAAATCAAATGTGTACAAAAAAAAACATAAATACATAAAATGAGTCCACTGATTACGCAGTTTCAATTATCAAAAATAAGAAAAATCATCACTTACTTTGTTACTAATACATTTTAACGAGAAATTAAAGATGTTCATGCAAAGCTATGGAATACAAGATATGTCATCAAAACCCCAAAAAGTGTAAACACAGAGAAAAATACCGAAAAAATGTAACGTAGTGCTATTAGATGAAAACCGAAGTATGAAAAAAAAGTGTATGGAAAAGAAAAAATATGAAAAGACAAAGTGTCCTCCTAAAACGTATGACCGAGTGTAGTATCGCCTTTTCTGGCCTTTCAAAAAAAAATGCTGTTATATCCCACTTATCTGCTAAAATTAATTCAAGCTTTGCGTACGGTACTGTGATATGTCGCTGTTTATTCATTTTAATTGCATACGTTCAAATAAAAAGAGAAAAATTGTGAAAAAAATGAAAAAATACCATTCTCATACTGAAAGTACAATCCACGATGCGAATCTATTACCTTAAAATTGTTAAAAGTGATGAGAAGAGAATAAATATTGAACAAAAAAGATAAGAGGAAAGAAAATGATTCAGTAATAATAAAGAACCAACCAGTCATAATAACTTGATGATCGTATGCCATAAATGCGTTGCACGGGGAAATCTCAAAGAAATGGAAAAAAAATCAAATTGTAACTGGGAAAACTTAAAAAAACAGAAATTTCACTCAATTTTTTTTTCTTTGTTGATTGTGTATTTCCTCGTTTATCTGCTCATTAATCGGGCATTTGAATATATAAAAAAAAGGTTAAAGCTCCATTCCTTCAGTGTCAACTGTCCTGATTGATAAATTTGAAATGAATATGATTTTGTTATTCAAACGTCCTTCCCTCCATGAATTATTTTGTAAAAGATGAAAAAGAATAATTAAATAATTCTTCACTTCCAGTCGTTATTTGATTAATAATAATAGTTAATTCCTTTTGTCTCGTTCCAATTATAAGTCGTCCTTGAAAAATGAGAAAAGAAATGGAAAAAAAAATATTTTAATGATGTTAGAATATTAGTCTTCGACTGAAATTCACATTTATACTTGCTGTAAAGGACAATTGCTGAGTAATGCAGGTAAGTTGCAACATCGGTAGCAATGGAGGCGAGCACGGTATACTCAATTGCTGAGCCCTTTTTGGATCTACTGTATTATGCACTAGATCCAAAAAGGGTGATCTTTCATCCACAGAGAATCCATCACTAGATTCTTCATGTTATCTTGATGCTGAGAAATATGTATTAAATCAATGATACCAATAGCTAAGTACCCAAAGAAAGTACTTTCATAGGAAATCCATAACGCTAAGATGACTCTGGTACTTAGCTGTCGATATATATCTTTTAAATTTGGCGCCCGGAAATAATAGACTTTAGAAAAGTTGGAACGCTGTTTAATGAATTTCATTGATATTATGATCCATCGCTCCAAAATGCGGAGTTAAATCCTAACTACAAGTTCGAGCTGATAATACCTAGTCGTATTTTTCTACCTCTCATTTATCGTCTTCTTTCATAAGTGAAAATGAATAAAATCTTCATTTGTTATTCCATAATTTTCCGTTCCATCTCTATAATTCCCCTATTTTTCTCGCAATGAAAAAATCATTTTATGTGTTATAGGGGTAGGTGGGATAAAATGGACACACCTTAGTTTTGATGTTATATATTATGAAAATCGCAAGGAATCGAGGGAAATATGAAAGATAGGTTTATTTTGATAGTTCCATTGGAAAGCTCAAGAAATTCCAAGTGGTAAACATGTGTAAAAATTCATTTTTTTTGGATATTGTAGAAAATTCGAGTTTTCTGGTCAAGATTTGAAGGGGTCCCCCTTTCCAAAATCTAAAAAAATCATTTTTGGGAATATCTCCGGTTCTATTGGTCGTAGCGTAAAAATTCAAAAACCAGCTGAAAGGTGAGCTCATTTTCCATCGATTTACGTATTTCAAATTTTTTTAAATCGATTTCTCAAGTAGATGTAGACCGAAAACTGATTATCAGAAAATGACGTATGAAAAATTGAAAAATCGATAAAAAAAATTCAAACTACGTAAATCGATGGGAAATGAGCTCACCTTTCAGCTGGATTTTGAGTTTTTGCGCTACGACCAATTGAACCGGAGATATTCCCAAAAAAGTGGATTTTTTTCATTCTCGGAAGGGGGACCTCCTCCAAGTCTTGACCGAAAACTCGAATTTTCAAAGAAATAAAAAAAATTAATTTCGACACATGTATTTTTACTAAAATTTCCTCAGCTTTCCAATGAAATCATCAGAAAGTCTCTATCTCGAACCGTTCAATTCGAGT
>JABSMS010052466.1:0-22505 GCA_018902275.1 Aleiodes sp. PSUC_FEM 10030003
TTTTATATTTATATATCCAGTTCAAGTGAGAGATGTGTTATATCCCTGGAGCCAAAGTACATTATTACCAGAAGCTATTGCGAATTCAATAATTTATCAAAGAAGATGATATATGAATGATGAGGGAATAGAATGATAATTTTTTAATTCCGTATTTTCAGGAACGAACCTGACTGACTGGGCGATTGCTGGGTGAACGGATGATTCAAATGCGGGACTCCTGAATTCGGGAATTGTGCGTCTATCCTAGGTGGCGACGGAGGCGGACCATTCTGATAATTATGTAGGACTGCCGGTTGATTGGGATAATGTTGAAAGGGGCCAAGATTCGAATCATGCTGGCTTATGTGGGCAAGAATTTCCTCAATTTGTTCGGGGGAATTCGGTATTTCTGAGGTATGAAGATGATAAGTTGTTTCACCATTTTCATTCTTGTGTGCAACAATTTGTGGATGATGTTTTTTTGATGTTTGTACAGGAAGATTGAAGTAATTTGGTGGTATTTGATTAATCGGTGAATCTGCTTGATTAGAAATCTGCTGATGGAATTCGTAGAGGCCAGGATGACCTTGAGCTGGTGGATGATCGAGTTGAGTTAACCCTGGATGATGAAGATTGATAAGATGCAATAAGTCATCTGGGATAATGTCTGGTTCAGGTTTACGTTGACCTGGTTTAACTTTCCCTGGTAACTGCAGGCCGGATTTAATTTTTGCATCATCGATTGAACCATCTGAGGGTGGAACTTTTTTCTTGCTTCCACTTGTTTGTTGTATATAAGGGGGTCCAACATCGGGATTATCAAACTGAGTTGGATCAAAACGTGTTGGTGGTATATTTTCTCCATTATTTGGAGAAAAAGAGTAAGTAGGGATGTTAGGATGATTTAGAGGGACAAATTGTGGTTGATCTATATTTATACCCTTTTGTGGTTGTGGTGGGAGTTTATTTGGATTATTTGGGCGTAAATTGTGAGATTGTGGATCTTTGGTAGTTGATTGGGTTGACACAAGGGGGAATCTATTTGGTGGAAGCGATTCAGGGAAATTCTCTGTTGTTGACGGATGATTATTGTGTATGAATTGCTGTTCTATAATATCTTTGTATGGTTTCATTGGTTCAATCGGTTTCTTAATTTCAGATTTTGATTTTGATTTATCCTTAAGAGGCGGCGCCATTTTTTCTGGTGTACGATTAGGTAATCCAAATATCTCCCCGAGATTTGATTCTGTTGGTTTGTAATCTGGATTGTAAGGACCATTGTAAATCCCAGTGGGATGACCAGGATCCATGGGATAATGATATGGATTTTTAGTTGTTTTTGGGGTTACAGTTTTGTCAAGTCCTGGAATATCCTGAATAGACATTGAGTCTGTTGCCTTGTTATTTGGTAATTTAATATTTTCAGTGGGTAGACGAGTGTTGTGATCATTGGCCAATGGGCCAGGATGCGTGGACATCACGTCCATTCCTGCAAACGAGTAAAGTCCATTGTCACAGGAATTTTGTTGTCTGTTTAATGTTTTTTGTATTTGATTTTTTTCAATTTCCATTGTTGTACGTCTAATAGTCCATGCATATTTACAGCAGACATCCGATGTGGGCTATGTACACAATACTAAGCACGCTGATGAGGACACCACACGAAGCATGCATATACATTCCATTTGAAAAAATACCTGATACCTATACTGTTCGGTTCTGTAGACTGTTCAAAATCGGCGCGATTAAAAAAAAGAGAAGGTAAAGGGGAAGACAAACCGGAATGAATATATTCTTATCCCAAATTTAATTCAATGGCTTTTTACAGAGGAGTTTAATTGAGATTAGGTACTTAAAAAATAAAAGCCTTCACCAGAATGTTATTAGTATTAGACTTGGTAAATAATTATGTTCAAATAACCATGAATGAGGCGATATGAAAAATAATAATACCCATAGCTGAAAGAAAAAAAAACAGAAACTCACCGGAGGCATTGCGTGAATTGTGATCACAAACCCAGTGTGAACAACATTCATCATCTGGTAATTTGGCAATAATTGCTTGATTCGTTGGACAGCTTAATGTAGGTGGGGGTAAGGCTGTAACTGGTGGACAAGCAGCTTGACACAAAACTTTGCCCATTTCACAGTAACATCTTTTCTCACAACCAGTTATATTAGTTGGAATTTCACTCCAATTATCATAAGTTTTGTCTTCGTAATCACAGGAGCCATTATTTCTACATCGAACTTCCTGTTGAAGTAATTAAATGTTTGTTCGAAAACATACTTGAATTATAAAGGTTTTTTTTCCTTACCTGAGGACAACACTGCGGTGCTTTCGGAGTAAAATTAGGAGGAACCGTCTCCCAATCAAGACAGTGTGGATCCAGAACGTCCAATCCAAAGTCCGTTGGGCATTCTATGGTGACACATTCAGTTTTGCCTCCTTCACCACACATACAAAATGATATACACTCATCGTACCACTCGGCACCAATTTTATAGAGTTTACCACGATGACTGCACGCGTTCTTCTCCATCTTTTCCGTTACATTAGTCTTTATTACTTCCGCGGGCAATATTACTCGAACCGGTGGTCCCGTTCGACCTCCTTCTGTGATTCTTACATAGTAACTGTGTGCTGGCTCGAGATTTGATATAACACCACCTTGAATCAATAATTCATTATTTACTCATCTCTCATCTTTTTTAATAACATTCTGTCATGACTGTTGGTCATGACAAAATTGCGAAAAATGCATGGAATCTGCATCGACTTCATTACTTCTAGGAATGCAAAAAGTACATTACCTTTATTGGGTTTTTGCTGTCTCCAGACATGATTATTTTCGGATATTTCAACTACAGCCCCATTCGTCAATTCTGATGATAATTTTAATTTTATTGCAGTTGAATTTAAAACTTTCACGTCAGTAAGATTAACCGTAAGATCAGCGACATTCTCGGATTTGATTTCGTGCTCACCAAGGCTTACGTCGCAGAGCGTAATAGTACAACAAGAATCTCTGAAAAAAAGAACAGATACATTAAAAATAGGAATTCATCGCGAAGAATAATTAATTCGAGAATGGTAATTTTATAATCGACTTAATAACCAAATTTTCAGAAAATTACAAATTTCATCTAATGTAGAAGAAACTTTTCTTCTTAGCCTCTGTACCCCTGCAATTCTTCGGAAAAGAATCATCGTTTTATTTATACCTAAGAGTATGAGATCGAATCTTATGAATCGTCCATAATTCATTTTTCACATAATAGTGCTAGAGTTACTAGCGAAATTTTCGGTACGCATATTACTTGATTGAAAAACAATCAAATGGTAGGTAAAACCGCGTACAATGTAGGTCTCTCAATTCTTTTACCTTCATAGACAATAAGCGGGATCGAATAAACTATACTAAAATGATAATTACTTTGTTGATTATCAATGATAATGAAATTACCGTGGATCGGTAAGTGCAACACAACGATCGTGTTGTTTTATACCGGATGTAGTATCGTTTGGTGGACATCTCGGTTGACATTTCAAGTTGCCACCAGCTTCACAAACGCAAATACGTGAACAGCCATCTTCAATGCGTTGGCCTCTGGTTATTGTTTTATTAGAAAATAAACAGTTCTCCTCTGGTTCTGGTGCCGAATCAGCGCATGTCAAGAGAGCACAACATTTATCCTCGTCTACATGATGTTCCTGACAGATTGGATCATGTACTCCACGACCTGCTCTGAAGTATGGACTAACACAACGTGCTTTGCAATCTCTTATGACTCCACCCTCACCGCAAATACATACTTCCTCGCATCCTCTTACAATTCTCTCACCAATTCCATATGTTATATTTCCTTCTGTGCAACTAATTACTGCTGTCATTAATGTTGGCCGGATTGTTGCTTGAGTATAATTCTGATTTACAACGTTTTCATCACCTGAATAAAAAAAAACAATTACCAAATTAAAGTTTATTTTTCAATTACTACGAATAAATTACATTCACACGAGAACTGACGTAATAAGAATTATCTTTGAGCTAAAACTTTAATGATTTTAATTGAAAATTACATTTTAAATACTGAGTGAAAATATTTGAATCCTCTATCGTATTACTATGTTTTTTTCATATTTGTTTCATATGAATTTTTGAAACCTACTATACTGTATTACGGGATGTCTCTAAAACAATGGTAAATGAAATCATTTTCGCCCTGACCTTAGCCATAACTCTAAATTTTGTTAGCAAAAAACTTTTCTGCAAATCAGATTGACTTATTGCATTCGTTCACATTGTTATGAAGTTCATTAATCATAAAAATAATCGACTTATAATTTATAACAATCAGATATTTTCATAAATTGACATGACAAATGATATAACATCAAAATCAAATCAAGAAAGTATTGTCAAAAGAAGCTGACCTTCGACCTCCTTGTCCTCTTCATCCATGCTTACATCAGACAAATCCGTTAGATTGGCGTGCAATGAATTTGTTGGCTCTGGAGCGGTAATATTTAAGGCGCGCGCCCGTGAAATATTACTCTCTTCAGTTACCGAACTATCCATTGATTTTACAGTAGTGAAAGAACTTATTGGCTCTCCATTAAGAAGAAATGGTGAGGCATTCTGAATGTTTAAATTCGACTCATTCTGAAGTATTTTAACAATTGGAAGAAGTACTGACCGTTCACTGTTGGTTGGTACAGAATCTCTTACTACTTTTGCTTCGATTTTACCATCTTTTGGTTTCTGATATTTAGTTTCGTCTTTAGACTTCAAATCAGTAAGTGTCAACAATTTCTTCTTCATATCTGCAGCTTTTGGATCATCCTCCTTGAGTGGCTTTTGGGCATCCATACTAGCATTGTTCTCAGGATTTAGGGCGAGAACGCCTGGTATCATTTCATCTTGAATAACGAATAGAAAGTATAAACATAAAGTTAAAAAAATTATACTATTGTATTCCCCCAATTTTACCATTACAGGGTTATGAAACCTTCGGATAAATATGTACTTCCCCCTCCCCCCTTCCCTTTCCGCAGTGACTCCCGTTCACCGATGTCAATGAACACGATGAAAAGATAGGACATTTCGTTTCCAGCAACGTGAACCGGGAAATAGGGGGATATAAAATTAGACAGTCATGTTAAAGAGATATGATTAAGGAACCCGTAAGTTTTTACATATCATCTAAATGATAAGATGTCCCAAAAACCTCCTTGGCCACAAATGAAATAAGTTTGATGAATACGAGGCATTAAATAAATACTTTGACATTACGAGAATCTTTTTTTCTCAACGTTATGTGAAGACACAATTAACGGTATATTGATCATAAATCAGTAGCGAGCAATGGCGCATAATTGGATTACTCTAAAACAACTCGCTCCGGCAATCTGCTCATCAAATGATTATTCTATTACTTTTCATCTTCCTTTCTCTTCTGTTTTTCAAATTGCATTTCTTGTTTTTCTCAATTACTCTGTGGACCTCGCGGTAACACGTGCGATGTTCGTGGGTTTACACTTGCGGTAATGTCATTGGAAAATTAGGCGAACAGGTAGCTGGAAATTCGAATTCTCGTAGACTGATAAAAGATAAATTTCTAATATGTTTACGGAAGTTCTTAACATACTTTTCATTTTCATACGGTTTTTTCTTTTTTCTCACAAAAATATTTATACGAAAATTTCAATCTAAATCACTCAATTTTCTATTCCATTGCATCATATGATTATGATCTGAGAAGAGGAGGGACAAAAAATGAGGAAAATGAGAAAAAAAATGGGAAAGGAACTCGTGAGTAAGTATTTCGCAAGGAGAGGTCGGATTGAGAGTCTCGAGAGGCGTTAATACAATCTTTCGTCACGAGAAAACCGGAACTAGGTAGGTCGCGGCTGAGTACAAAATATACTTTAAATCCGCAAGAATTTTGTTCGGAAGGATATCCCCTTGTTCCCTAAAGTTAAAGAATGGGAACTGGAAATCCCAGGATTTTAATGCTTGTGACGTCATTGTCTTCATTGGTATGATGAATAAACTACAGACTACGTGATCAATGTTGAAGGATAGAAGAATGAAAGGTAGTGTGGAGAGAGAGATTCTTATCTATCTGAGGACTATTGATGAAGGAAGGAAAAAGAATATTACATATACTTTTATTCATAAAAAGAGAAACAAGATAAGTGGTCCATGGAGAGTTTGCCTTCTGGCGGTACGGTATTCCATTCTACTTGTACGCGCTATATGATAATAATTTCATTTCTCCCCTTCCTTCACGAGACCTCGTTACGTTTCACCGATCTAAACGACAGTGTCCCTCGAGCACTAACTCTATCCATAATACTTCAACTAGGCAACTGCAGACTATTGCCGGTAGAACCTGATAAATACTATTTGCACAGCTCGTTTGAAACACGCGAGATGTGTTGTTTATCTTGTATGAATTTTATCCTTCATTAACCGTAACGCGGTTACTAATAAATTCATTTATGTGGTTATTATCCGGTTATTTCATTTCGTTGCATTACAATCAGAGTAGGGTAAGTACTGGCTATGAGGATAGCTGTACGCCGGTTTGATTCTGAGTCAAAGATTTAGTTCCATTCCTGAAAAGTCATTGTCCTACATCGAAAATATTTTAATTTCTGGCCTTAATATAAAATCTCTGTGATTCTCATCGCCACAAAAAAAATATACTTGATATGATTCCACATCAATTGACTTCGAATAACTATTTATGCGATAGTGGCTTTACAAAGTGACAGGCAGCTCTAAGTGGTTGATGCAAAATTGTTCGTTGCATGAAAGTCGCAACTTTTTACGTTCAACCGATCAGAACCATCCTAGTTAATCATTGATACTTTTGAACTCGAATAAATTCGGGAAAGTAACAAACGGATTCAGCGAAACGATTTTCCTCTCCGTGCAGGATAAGATTCTATAATTTCCCCCTTCTTCGACAGTTTCATTCCATCCATAGTTCTTGTTCGACAACGTGAAACGTTGTTGAGTGAAGGAGGAATCATATGCTTCAAAGAACAGTTGCAAAGTGCATATGCTACTTAAGTAGTATAATCATTTTGAAAATAACGAAAATAAAAAGATGTAATAGAATGGAACGGTGAGTTAATTTTTCCTTCTCCATGTTACTCAGAGGGAGAAACATACTTTTATATCATTCACATCGAAAATAATCTACTGCTTATTCTGAAGTCTTATAATTTGTTCGGGATATCTTGATAAGTGACATGCTTTCAATTTTGTCCCGCATTTCACTATTCTTTTGATGATCATTATAAACTTTCAATGGAGCAATCAACCTCATCGAATAACTATCGAAAACTTTTTCCTACTTAATATATTCACTACTATCTAAATTCTCATCTTTCTTAACGTAAATAATGTTACCACCGTGGATTCTTCCGAATTATAATTTTTTTCATGTCAATATCATTTCTTTTTTCTCATGAAATTTGATAAATAATAAAAGGAACAGTATTGCCATCAGTAAAACTCGTGAATGAACTGTTATAAAAATAGATAAAATAATTACATAGAATCATTTTCAAATGCGTTCTCTAACAATTGGGATGTAGATAATCATCGAAATTAGACGTAAACAAGACTGAAAGACATTTGATGGGAAACGCGGAATGTCTTCATAAATTGTTAAAGAAAAAAAAATCCCACGAAGTAATGAATTACTCAGAGCCTCATTTCTTCCAGCATCAATGGCCCAATCTCTCCACGTATATGCCCATGAATACAAGCCTTAATAAACGTGTCCGTTATTCGTACGATTTCAGTGAAGGCGTTGGAAACCGAATAGAGTATGAGAAAAAAAAAGAAAAAATGAGCGAGAAAAATTTCGAATTATGAAGGATGAAGAGGAACGAACGCAACACGTTGCGGATTGAGAGCATCGGAAATCGGCTCACGGATGTATGCATTCGTGTGTGTTCTTGTAGGAAAAAGGAGGTATTTAAAAAATGAGACGTGTGAAAGGAAACAGTAATGATGAAATATGGGAATGAAAAGGAGAGGGTACAGTTTTTTGAGCTCTCCTCGAGTCATCGTCGTCACAGGTAAGGTCCAATTTCTGAGACCTTGACCAGAGGCTAACCGCAGAAAACTGTTTTTTTCTTCTTCAATAACAGGTAACAGAATTCCTGAAAGATTGTGTTTGGCCTCATTTCTGATTATCAAAGAAGAACAGCCTCAAAGAGTGCATTCTCTAATTAATCGTTTTCTTTTTTTTTCTATTCCCCAAGAGATCATTTTTAACGAATTTCATTAAGCTCTGAAACTTTGGCGGTTTCTTAAATAAACTTTTTTCTTCAATCATTCAGCAATTAGACCGAATAATGGCAGAAGTTACAGATGATGAAAGATAACAAATAACTTCTGCGAATATCTTGAAACAATAATGGACAGGAGAAACCATAAACGGTGGGTGGGCGACCTGACTGAAACGGAACTGCCACATTTTCATTCTGCTCAACTCGACTCCTGTTGAATTCATAATTCCTTTTCTTTCTTATTCATTTTCGAAAGTCAATCCGGGGAAAATGAATCACGCGAAATTATTTTATTGATTCAATGAAAATCGGTTCTTGCATGAAGAAAAAAAATAATCACGCAAAAGGATTGACTCCCGGAAGTCTTTCTTGTCGATTACGCGTCTCCTCACTTCTTTTTTTGTACATATTTTCTGCAATTTCACGCCTAATTTACGCACATAACATTGCGGACTATACTTTTTCCATATTAAAACTTCAACGTCAATTAATGGTATTTGAGTTTGAAAAAAATGTCACGAAATAAAATAAAAGGGAAGTCTGTTTCCGATGGTCAGACTGGCAAGACTCGATTTCCCTAAGGAATTCACAGTGCGTTATCGAAACGCTAATCGTGCAAACAGTGCGAATTTTTAATATAAAAAGAGTTGAAACAGCTCTTACCTTTTGCTCTTGGAATTCTCCAATGAAAATCATCATCTCTGTATGCCCTTGCATAGCATTCCCCGCCTAGGAGGCAAAACGCCGCCAGGACGAGGGAGATCATCCATATTTCCTGGATTCGCATTCTACCACATTCTTTACACTTAAATTAGCTTCAATATTCCACGCACAACTCCTTCACTCTGTTCCCAGTCGACCCAACACACTCACAATTCACGATAATGCACTCGTTATTTTGATTCTCAACTTTTAAACACAATCTCTTTTCCCTCGTTAAATTCTGCGGTAAATTAAATTGCAAATCTTCGTATGATGATAAAATGTTTTCACAATGTATTTAATTTTTACTTCCAAACCTGACTAAGAATATTAATGAGAAGAAATACTGTTTGGTTGAGGTATGGATTCAGAGACTTTAAAGAAGCGGGACTTTACCTCCTCGAGATATACAGTACAGCTAATGACCAGTATACGAACACGAAGGCAATAGAAGCCTCATACCTCAGAGCGCTCGATTCTGTGCCTTCCACTCGTTCCTACCTACAAGTTCCTCCCCTTAGTTTCACCTTTCTTCACTACTCATGTAAGAAATACGTGTACATGCAACACACTGACACACACCCACTTACTGATTCACTATACTGTCTCACTACGGTTTTTACATTTTACATTTCTTCATACTACTAACACTCTTTGCCTCTTTTGCTCTTTAACTTCAGCAGGTTCCTTGCGTTTTTCGTATTCGAATCCTCTCTCATCTTGGACGTTTGAACTTGTGTGTACGACTCTCATTGCATCTTTTTCTCTTCTTTTCTCGTTTGTTTTTCGTGTATTTTCTCGTTCTACCTCCCACTCTTTTAGCGACTCTCTTAGCCTCAACAGGTAGGTACAGATGTTGTGATGGTCGAATACCAATAGATGCTGCAAGAAGCCGTACAGGTTGTTGTGGTGACCTGAACCTTTTTCTCTCTTTGGTCTTCCAAATTTTCTGGAAATTTCATTGGTACAGCTTCTCAGAAATTTTTCAACGGTTCTTTTATTGTAGTTGATTCATAAATTAAATGAGGATGGAATTCCAATGATGTAGACCTGATAAATATATAAATTATAGTAGTCGCAGCATTATGATTATCAAATGACAATGAAAAAAGAAGGAAGCGTAAAAAGAAAGTTGCGAAAAAAATCGTCATTGTTCAAGAATGTAAGTCAACCATATTGAAAATCGCAAGCGATTTTCTTTTTATGGGGTACTACTCAATATAATTTTATACATCTTTAGAAGTTTCTCTCCCGATAGATTCCATATTGCCCTAGAATCGAAAGGTCGTAAGTGTCATTTTTTTGCCGAATAATAAAAGGGCGTAACTTATTATTTTTCTGGAAAAATAAATGTCGGTTTAATTTTTGCAGATTTTTAAAGAATGACACATACGCCCTTTTTGCTCTAGGGCGCCGATATAGTTTACCTGACATCAGACAATCATTGAAAAACATGAAGGAAAATCATCGAGGATTTCGTCTATCCATCCTGCTATTTCTTTGTGGTTTATTTATTCCCTATTCGAGGATTTGGTTGAAATAATTCGATTATTCATGTTGACCGCCCCACTATTGGTGGCGTTAGTGTTCCTGTGCGCAGAACGCCATTTTTTAACATGCCTGTGCCACACGGCTTCCACGTATAACTGGTTGACCATAACCTCGCAGCATTCGAAGAAACATACACAGAAAATTTTTGTTAAGTGAAAAAAATTAAGCAAAATATAGTTGAGAATTATCGAATTAGTTAAAAAATACAAGAAAATGGTTTCGGTGTTGAATACAGTTGATACAGGCCATGAAGACATGATCCACGATGCTGAGATGGACTATTATGGTTTGAGATTGGCCACATGTTCAAGTGACAATTCAGTTAAAATATTTGATCTGAAGAATGGATCGCAGAGTCTAGTAGCTGATCTTAAAGGTCATATTGGACCAGTATGGCAGGTTGCCTGGGCTCATCCCAAATTTGGAAATATCATTGCCTCTTGCAGCTATGACAGGTAGAAAACTTTAACAATTAAGAAGTCGATATGAAACAATTCATCTTGCTCTGCATTTGCTAGCAATAAATCACGGAAATTTCCCTGGCTTTCAATTAAAAAAAACGCGACTATTTATGAAATCACTTTCATAGTACTAACAATATTTTCTTTGAAGTGTAACGAGCCATATTCTCAATTTTTTTCTTCTCGTAATTGATTGAATTAATTTCAGGAAGTTATGGTCATGATAATAATAATCTTACTTTTACAGAACAGTTATAATTTGGAAAGAACTCGGAGAATGGACGAAAATATACGAACATACTAGCCATGACTCGTCAGTGAACTCAGTTGCCTGGGCGCCTCATGAATTTGGTCTCATTCTCGCATGTGGTAGTTCTGATGGTTCTATATCAATTCTAACTAATAATGGAGATACTTGGGATGCCCAAAAAATACAAAATGCCCATACAATTGGATGCAATGCTGTAAGTTGGTGTCCAGTTGTCGAGTCAAGCAATGATGCTGCCTCTCAGAGAAGTGGACCTATTAAGAGACTGGCCACAGGTGGTTGTGATAATTTAGTGAAGATATGGAGAGAAGATGGAGACAGGTGGATTGAGGAAAATAAACTTGAGGCACACAGCGATTGGGTAAGTCTTTTTCTGGGCTAACAGACTATGCCTTTTTAAATCGACTAAATAAATTTTTTTGACAAAATCTGATTTTCTGCATGTCCACAAATTGAAAATTGATTTATACATTTCTCAATAGGTGAGAGACGTTGCTTGGGCTCCAGCAGTTGGGCCATCCCGTGCTGCCCTAGCCTCATGCTCGCAAGATCGTAGAGTTGTAGTTTGGACATCCACGGATTACGCTAGTTGGACACCAAATGTGTTGAATGTCTTTGATGACGTAATTTGGAATGTAAGCTGGTCCCTGACGGGCCGAATTCTTGCGGTAAGCGGTGGTGACAATAAAGTTTCACTCTGGCGTGAAAATTCTGAGGGACAGTGGGCATGCATATCTGAACTCAACAAAGGACAAGGAAATCTCAACAATGCTGATCAACGAGTTCTATAATTGAACTTTCAATCGAAATAATAGAAGGAATGGTGTATTATATAAATTATCGTAAATTTATTCATTAAGTTTTAGCATTAAGCTTTTCACTGATTGATTCTTTTTTATGAGTAACAGCAAAAAGAGAAAACCCAACCGCCAAATTATATATATATCAATTTTGTGTATTTTTTTGTAGCTAGAGAAAGAAGATGAAAAATAATAATAATAATCATTCGTCAATAATGAATGAATTCTTTAAACACTGTTGAATCATTACAAATATCATTACAAATTTGAGAGGTTGAAAATTGATAGATTTGTTTTAATAATACGTCTCAATATTTTCAATTGTTTTCTCATGATGAATGGAGAATTTAATCCTGAGTATAAAGAGAGGCTGTAAAAACAATATCTCTCTTAATGGCAGTTGATGCTTCTTCCATTTTTTCTTTGAGTACAGTTTCTCCGATTCTATGTGCTGCTGTCTTAATATCCTGCAGTGTGTCATTCAACTGTTGAATACACCTGACAATAATACCTTCCTGTACATCAGTCAACTCCATTATTTTGGCAAATGATTCAGCACGTGCCCATTCATAAACTACCTCAACAAGTCCAAAACTCAATGGCTCAACAGGATCCATACCGTATGCAAGTTCAGTATTTTCAATGTCCGAACGTACAGAATTAATTATTTTACAATTTTCTTTAAGATTTGGTAATTTAATTTCAACATCGTCGTCCGATTTTCCTTGGAAGACTAAAGCTGAAATTAGTGCTGCTATTTCAGCTGGTTGGAGATTGGTCAAAATATTTCTGTAAATTAATTCAGTGATTAGTAATTCATGTGTTCCCATATCTAGTGCCACTCGGCCCTTTAACGTAACACGATCATCGTTGTCGATGTATCCTAAATGCTTCAAAACTTCAACTCTATTAACGTATTCAGGATAAAGAGCCATACTCTCATCACTCAATTGAAATTTGAGATCTCTTCTTCGCTTCTCTAATTCATATCTGTGGAAAATTTCTTCGAAATGCTCCTCAAGATTTGGCATCTCCGTGACTTTAACATCGTTAATTTGATTATGCAATCTCATTAGATAATTTATTCTTTTTACCAATTCTGGATGAGAAACAGTAGCTTCTATATAAGGCTGTAGTATCTCCGGTCGCGATAACGCCATTAAAGACATTGTGGTCAATTCTTGAATAGCTAGCTGACATGTTTTACTTGGTGGATCATTCTGGAATCGAGAAATTTTCCTTTTCGCACAATCTGCCAGAACCAATGCGGGATCAGCATTCATACAACAATTTGTTATTTCAACAATATCTTCAGATTTAATTAGTAAGAATTCATGGGAAGGAACACCCTCCGGAACGAAAATTGTCTTCTTAGTAAGAGCCATTATTTTATACCAATTTTCAGATTTATCCTGATTCTTTGAGTTATCATCTGATTGATTTTTCAGAACTATAACACTGTATTCAGTTATTTCACGTTTCTGATTAATATTCAACAATGCTGCTAATTTTCTATAATGATGCCTGTGAGAAATAATTAAAAGCCTCCCTGGTACAAGTGCTTTAACAACTTTTTTAGTTGCGAATAAATGTGCACTCAGATATTTCCATTCCTCCAGAAATTCTATAGCCAATTTAAAAAAATTTGATAACTCCTTCTGAAAATCGTTTTCCTGCGGTAGATTGGCAAGAGATTCTTCAATTTGTTGTAATTCAGTTAAACGTTTGTTTTTGTCTATAGTAAAAGATGATTCTTTGAAGGATCGTCTCATCATATCTTCAATGCTAACTGATTCACTAACACGACGTAAATTTAATACCATCGAATAAGTTATTTTAAATTGTGACTGGAGGTTTTGTGGCTCGCCACACATCATTGCTTTCAAATCCATAACTGCTGGTACGTCACATTTGCACATTATTATGACAGTACCAACTTTATCATGTCCACGACGACCAGCACGACCAGCCATTTGGATGTATTCAGTTGGTAAAAGACTGCGAAATTGTTTGCCGTCAAATTTTCGTATTGAATCAAAAACAACTGTACGAGCTGGCATATTTATTCCCATTGCAAAGGTCTCAGTTGCAAATAAAAGTTTGACAACTCCATTCTGAAAGAGAAGTTCAATTATTTCCTTCAAAATCGGCAAAATTCCACTGTGATGAACGCCAATACCACGCTCCAATAGTCCAGCCATACGTTTTATTTGCGGAAGCTCACGATCCGATTCGTTCAATCTTTTTATGCATTTTTTAAAGAATGCCCTTACATGCCCTTTCTCTGTTTCAGTTGTTAAATTCACTGACGTAAGAGCATCAGCATTTCCATCGCATCTATTTCTCGAGAGTGTAAATACAACAACTGGTAATTTATCGTTTTCCCTTAAATGAGCAATGAAGGCTTCCCACATTGTTTTTTCTTGTTTTGGATTGAGTTGAGGTCTTCTATTGCCAACTCTCGCTTGAGCGTTTTTATTAAGTTTTGCTTCTTTCAATGTTCTAATCTTGTTCCAGTTCTCTAAATTAAATTGTCCATTGCCATCGAGTACTAAAAATATATCATTTCTTGTTTTTCCATCAGTTCCAGCGTAAAGATAGTGTTTAAGTGGTACTGGACGTTTCAATGTACTAATTACATACATTTTCCTTTTTTTAATATTACCAACCCAATTGGCAAATATCAATGGATTCGGTACAGTCGCTGATAACATAACAATATTAACATTTCGAGGTAATAGAATAACAATTTCCTCCCAAACATGACCTCTGTGTTCATCATTTATGTAATGTACTTCATCGAATATAACGTATTCCAAATCACGAAGTACCTCCGATGCATTGTACAGCATTGTTTGTAAAATTTCAGTTGTCATAATCAAACAATTGGCGGTCTGATTTATTTGCATATCACCAGTCACTAGTCCAATACTTTCAAAATGTTTGTTACGTTTAAAATCACGGTACTTTTGATTTGACAATGCTTTTATTGGTGATGTATAGATAACTCTCGTCATGTGCCTTTGAGCAAGAGCTATTGCATATTCAGCGACTGTAGTCTTACCAGCCGACGTATGAGCCGCAACGAAAACATTGCAACCTTCCTCCAATTTTATTATTGCCTGTTTCTGAAATGTATCTAATTCATAGTCAAAGGTGATTGCAGGTTTTGGTACTTTTTTATCAAAATCCACAACGGGTATCGATACATCCAATTGTTCAGCCCATTCAGCATGTTTTGACATTGATTTTGGCTTTTCAGTCAATTTCAAAATTGGAATACTCGATTCGTCAAGGTTCAATCCATCTAAATCATCCAATGTTGTCTCCTTGCTAGTTGCCTTTGTCGAATCTTCCTCTTTGACACAAGGATCTGACCACAGACCCAGCATACTCTCTTCCTCATGGACTATTGCCATCAGATTCACTTTCTCTTGGTTCTTTGAATCTTTTTCTTTACCTTTTTTCTTCCGTTTATTTTGATTCACAAGGGCATCGTCTGATGCTGTATTCTTTGGAGTACAGTTATCAGCTGCAAATTCAATACCACCACGAAACCCTTTCGCTAATGTACGAAGATTATTTTCGAAGTCCAAATCTACAGCTGAAACTGATTTTGGCACTTCGGGTTCGTCGAATCCACCAGGCCAGAATGGAAAATTACTTGAATTTCCTAAAAAAGGGAATGGAAGTTTTTATAATTCATTGATTAACTATTAATTCGCATGAGTGCAAAGATTTACTCAAGAGTTTTCACAGAAAATGTGCCGAGATAATAAAATATGGAATTGTAAAATAAATCCCTTGGTTTGTAATTCAGGATAATTTTTTCATTTTTTTTCCCCTCATCAATTTAAATATATGGGGGTAGAATGGAGATACGGGGTGAAATGGACACATCTTAATTTTGACGTTCTACATTATGGAAATCACTCGAAACCAAGGGAAATATTGAAGAT
Organism: Aleiodes sp. PSUC_FEM 10030003; assembly: GCA_018902275.1. Classification (NCBI taxonomy): domain Eukaryota; kingdom Metazoa; phylum Arthropoda; class Insecta; order Hymenoptera; family Braconidae; genus Aleiodes; species Aleiodes sp. PSUC_FEM 10030003. The sequence goes on from JABSMS010052466.1 coordinate 16,041, forward strand.
AGATTTTTTCTGATGATTCCATCGGAAAGTAGAGGAAATTTGCGATAGAAATCGTATGTCACAATTGATTTTTTCAATTTTTTCAAAAATTCGATTTTTTGGTCAAGATTTGAAGAAGTTTCCCTTCCAAAATTGAAAAAAATTACTTTTTTGGGAATATCTCAGGTTCTATTGGTCGCAGCGACTTGGGGTTTGCTTTAAATGAAAGGTGAGCTCATTTCCTATCGATTTACATAGTTGTAAAAGGAAAATTATCGATTTTTCGAGTAGATATAGAGCAAAAACTGATTTTCAAAAAATGGCCTATAAGTACTATAAAAATCGATTTAAAAAATTAAAAACTACATAAATCGATGGGAAATGAGCTCACCTTTCATTTAAAACAACCCCCAGGTCCCTATGACTAATAGAACTGGAGATATCTTCAAAAAAGTCAATTTTTTCGATTTTAGAAAGGCAAACCCCTTCAAATCCTGTTAAAAAAAATCGAATTTCCAAAAATTAAAAAAAAAATACACATGTTTTCCATCTAAAATTTCCTCAGCTTCTCGATGGAATCATTAGAAAATCTCTATCTTCAACCGTTTAATTAAGATGTTCATTTTGCCCCGTCTTCCCCTAATGCTGATATACTGGAATACCTTGAACACCCTCCATTGGCGGACCAGGTGCTCGTGTCATCGACATTGAATTTTTCGCATTTTCACCAGCACCCTGAAGAATATCTTCGCGCATCTGGTATATACGGCCAGTAATAGGATCTCTATCAAACTTGAGAGTTGTTCCAACCGGTGACAAATCAAATTCAAGTAATGCCAGAGTATCCGGTTTTCTAGGCCAATAAAGTTGTACATTTTCAACCTGATGAATCGGCAGTCTGTCTGGACACTCGATATATTGTCTCAACTCATCTCTTATATCAGGAAGAATTGGAGGCGGTCCAAACGGCAACTGTAGACATGTATTCTTTAATATTTTTCTTTAATATTTAAAATATAATGTTGGGAAACGTATGTAATTCCATAATTACCTCCACTGTTACTCGATCATTTGAAGCATTCATCATTGAAAACTATGTATTTTTATTTATGATTATTGTCTCACATAAAAATCAAAAACTTATGAGTTCAGCATAATTTTTATTCCTCTTGCATTTGCGATAAAGAGGATTGGTATTAAAAAATATCATTTTTCAGGGTTAAGAGGGTGCTGCCCTCTACCTCAGAGTTTTTCATGGGATATTTGAATTGTTTGATGTTTCAACGTATTTTTGGCGGCATCAGTTTATTTATCGTCCCTCACAAACAAAGATATTTCAATCTCAGTTTTTTACTTCAATCTTCATAATTTAATAAACAGAATGATATTCCCATAAAACTTATTGCATGTTGATAATCAATAATCATTAAAATAAGAGGATAAATCGGAAATTGCTAACTAAGATGGTGAAATATACTAATGCTAAGATCAAGGAGGTTATAGCCAATACTTTTACTGACGCTCAACATTCAAAAGCATGCCACAGTAAACTAATGCAAAGCCTCAAAAAGACTTATGATGCTGTAAGTAAAATATTGACAGACTAATCATCAGACTTAGTTTCTTGCTTTGAATAATTATATTATTATTAATCTTTTTATTTTCAGTGTAATTTCGAAGTATTCGTATCTGAATTCATCCGATGTTTGAAATTTGCTCTAGTTATCATAGAAAAGTCTCAAAAAGTTGAGAATACGTTTGCATTCGCAGCACAATTTGCAGTATCACTTCAGCCGAAACCAAGTGAAGAAGATGAAATTGAAGAGGACAGTAACAATCCCTTTTTGCAAAAGCTCTTGGATTTTTGCCTACAGCATCATGCGGCAGTTGATATTGCAGTTAGATATCGCACTTGTTATTTCATAAATCTTTTATTAAAGTCCATGAGCGACGAGGCATTTCTCAGTAATAAAACATGGGACGAAATTGACAGGGCAATGACGGAAAGAGTCCTGGACAAGTCTCCCAAAGTTCGTGTGCAAGCAATAGGTGCTCTGCACAGAATGCAAGATCCAACGATTGATCAGTGCCCGACAATACAAATTTATATATATCACATGTCAAAGGATCCGAGTGCCGAAGTGAGAAAAGCAGCAATTGAATACAGCGCTAAAACACACAAGGTTCTTCAGGCTGTCATGAACAGAATTTGTGATATTGATGAGTCTGTAAGAAAAGAGGCGTACATTTTCTTCTCAAAAATTACAGTTAGATCGTTGACAATAAAACAACGTCAATTGATCGTTAAAACTGGACTCAACGATAGTTCTGAAAGTGTTCGGAAAACAGTGAAAGACGTTATATTATCAGCCTGGTTAGGAAATTATCAGAATGATTATTGTGAATTGCTATTGGCTCTGGATACTGAGATGAATATTGAACTTGGAATACTCGTTTTGAATACACTTTTCGAACGCGAGAATCCAGATAAACTTTTCAAGAAACTTGCGATAGATCGTGACGCTAAATTGATTCCCATCGATCAAATCAACAGTGATAAAGTCTTGTACTGGCGATGTTTCATTGAATATGTTATTAAGAAATCACTGAATGAATTACTCGAAGAATCAATTCCAGAGTTAACAACTTTTTGTAACTACATTCGTGATTTCCAAAAAACGATACCTGAATTTTCTGCTAGCAATGATCCTGATAATGAAGAAATTAAATCACAAAAAGTTTCATTTGAATGTATACATTTACAGCTATTTGAAATGATAAAAACGTATGATCTCTCTGATGAAGTTGGAAGGGCGAATTTGAGACAATTGATTGAGGATACTCTGATGAGTGAAACTTGTAGTGTTGAAATAATTGAGTGTATTGTTAAATATTATGAAGTGGTTGTTCCCGATGTTTCAAGTCGTCTAACATCATTGGCACATGTTATAAGTGAGATACGAATGCCAACTAAAGTAGCTGACAATCTTGTGGAAGAGATAACAGATGAGGAAATCACTGAACGATTAGTGCAGGTAATTAATCATTCTCAAATTTATTTAATTATTTAATGTAGAAATTGAATGACGAATTGATTATTCCTTTTGCAGTGTCAGAAGCTGAAGAACAAACTCTTACAAAGACAAAATGATCAGTACTTGTTGGTTCAGGCGAAGAAGTTTGCCGAAGCTGATCTAATAGAGAAAGAAATGGAACAATTACGAACAGAGATAAAGGAATTATCGAAAGCTCAAACATTACTTGAGCCGCAAACACAGGAGGAAGAGAAAAACGATCCTGAGACTATGATTAAATGTCTTACTATTATGTTTACGATGGTTCAGGCGGCCTCAGTCAAAACTCTATCATCAACACTCAGAAGTCTCTTTGATAATCTTGCAATACCGAGCGTTGATCATGTGGATGAAAGGGTTCAAGCCCTGGCACTTAAGGCCATGGGTGTTTGTCTCTTTCTCGATGGTGAATTAGCAAGGAAACACATAATGGTGTATTTAGTTGTTATGACTGCAGACCATGATAATCTTGATCTTTGGCTCATCTCTTTACGTGTTATTTTTGACATGTTCTTACGATACGGTTTGGATCATTTCAACGATATTATTAATATTGATAAGAGTGTTAACAGTAGTACAATGCGGGATACCAGTAAACGAAATACCAAACTATACAGCAGCTCTGATGACACTGCATTGAGTTTAGAAGGAGAAAATGGAGATCAAAGAAACAATTTGATCAAAATTTTGCTGGATTTAATTAATCATTTGGTAAGTTGCTGTTTATGAAGTCAATAAGTAAATTCAAATGGCAATTTCACGACTTTCAAAACTTGAGATGGATTCGTTTGCATTAAATTGAAATTACATTTCTTTTCAATTAATCAAAATTAATTAAACTATTTCAGGATCGGGATGTTCGAACTACAGCGATTGGTGGATTTTGCAAGCTACTTCTTCATGGTAAAATCACGAATAATAGTCTGCTGTCGTCTTTGATTATTCGCCTTTTCGATCCAGTGACTGCAAAGGATGTTGAGTTACGTGGATCTCTTTTAAATTTCTTCAAAACCTATCCTTATTTTACACCGGGCGGCAGTAAATGTCTCCAACAGGCTTTTATACCAACAATGAAAAAACTTATTGATGCTCCATACAACAGCAGTCTCGAAGAAGTTGATCCTTTTAATGTCGCAAAGTTTATCGTCGACTTGACAAGCAGTCAGATTCATAAAGCAGGTAGAGAAAGTTGTGAAGCTCACAATCAGCTTGCGCTTGATATATTGAAAGAATTGGTTGATGAAGATAGTGAAGTTGACGGTAAAACTCTAATAAAGCTATTGAAATATTTGGTAATTCGTTGTGATAATGAGGAAATTAAAAATCGTATGAAAGAGGCCGTTGATAAAGTCGTAGAAATAGTTAATCCAAGAGAGAGAAGTGTTATCAAGTCATTAGAAATGTTCAGAAAGCAATTTGAAGAGCACATACCAGCCGAAGAAACTCACAAAACTCCTGAACCTGAAGAAGAACCGTTCTCACAGGAGCAAGAAGTACTGGAGGAAGATAACGATGATGAGCCTGAAAAATGAAGAAAAAATGATTTTATTTTTAATAATCTCAACTTTTATAGTTTCATAAATTTTTGTACAGAATTTTTTAAAAAATTAATAAATATTTGGCTAATTGCATGAAGATATCAAAATCTAATTTCAATTGTTTAATTTATACCATCTCCGCAAGATGTCACGAACGTTTGTTTATAGAAACTTCGAAAAATCGGTCCGACATTCACCCGATTATTCGAGGAAGAAAACAACATTTATTGAACTAGAACGAGTAAATAATAAAAGGTTGGAATAATATCGTGAAAATTTTGAAAAATGGACAGATTGGAGAAGCCACAAATTATAACTCATATTGAAAAGTCTGTGGACTATTCATTGTTTGATGCTAAATGGATTCCATGCAGTGCGAAATTCGTGGTTATGGGTTCAAGACCCCGCGGTACTGGTATTATACAAATTTACGAAGTGTCCAATGGTGAACTGAATCTTATAAAAGATATTGAACGCTCGAATCCAATGAAATGTGGTACATTCAAAGCATCAAATCTTAGAGACAGATATTTGGCTACTGGTGACTTCAAGGTTGGTAAAAAAAATGATCATCTTTATGTTTCAGTATGAAGCGATATTGAAACTATGATAAATTAAATTTTTTAAGGGAAAACTTAATATTTATAATTTAGAGGATCCATCACTACCAGTTTATTCAGCCAATGCCCACAGTGAAATAATAAATGCGATTGATGGTGTAGGAGGACCGAATGTGGGCTGTGGTGCACCAGAAATTGTAACTGGTTCGAGGGATGGTAGTGTCAAGGTTTGGGATCCTCGGCAAAAAAGTCGGCCAGTTGCTGTTATGGAACCGAAAGAGGGTGAGAGTCGTCGCGACTGTTGGACAGTTGCGTTTGGCAATTCGTATAATTCGGAGGAACGTGTTGTTGCTGCTGGCTATGATAATGGCGATGTTAAGATGTTTGATCTCAAGGCAATGTCACTTAGATGGGAGAGTAATCTTAAAAATGGCGTGTGTGGTCTAGAATTTGACAGGAAGGATATACCTATGAATAAACTTGTTGTTACAACGCTTGAATCTAAATTTTATCTGTTTGATCTCAGGACACAGCATCCTAAAAAAGGATTTGCATACTTGACCGAAAAGGTAATCTGATAAATCTAGAATAGGGGTATTTTTTATTGCATCATAAAAAATTTTAGTTCATAAAATTGTTTACATCTCGAAAATCATGATCTATGGATCAAGACCGTGTAAAATTATAAACTCTTATAAAATTTTGATAAACCCTAATTTTTATTGTGATTGTATGATAAAAATAACAATGGAAAATAATAATTCTGTTCTCCACCGAATGCACCAATTTGCGCCAATAGAAATTTTCTATTCAAAAGCAACGAAATAATTGTTTACGAGTAAATAGTTGGAGTAGACAATTGTTGAATATTGAAAGAACCAGAGAATGGATTTCCACTTACTTATCGAACTTTTACAGGCGCACAAATCGACAGTATGGCTGGTGAGGCATCTGCCACAAAATCGTGAAATTTTTATGACCTGTGGAGGTGGTGGTTCTCTGTGTCTCTGGAAATAGTAAGTAGAAGAAACATAATGAATCCTTGGCGATTGTTTAATTTGCATATTATTTATTCTTCAGTAACTATCCCGAAAAAAGAAAACAAACGGATGTAGATGGAATAGAACACGGATTAGTGGGTAGTGTGGATCTTCTTCAACATAGTACGATATCTAGTCAACCAATAAGCTCACTTGATTGGTGTCCAGACAAACAGGGTCTCGCCGTTTGCACTGCTTTTGATCAATGTCTCAGAGTCATAATCGCGACTAAGCTTAATCTTTATTAAAAATAAATAAATATTTCGCACTATGA
>JABSMS010052577.1:0-22492 GCA_018902275.1 Aleiodes sp. PSUC_FEM 10030003
TAATGTATATAAAAATTTATTACTTCCCTTGGCAATAATTTTATAACCTATTCTTGAAAAATATAATGAGACAATTTAAACATTCTCTAATAACTTGAATATTATTTAAATTCAATTATTTATAATTAAAGCTTGGACTTGAGACTAGACATGAGTTTCTCAAGTTTCATAGCAGTCTGTAGATTTCCATCAATCTTCAGTTTACCCATTAAGAAAGCAGAAGCTGGCTTCAATTTACCAGTGAACATATCAAAGAAATTCGTTGATTCCATAGTTAATGTAGCATCAGCTGGAATAGTTGGTGTTCCTTTACCAAATGCACCACTTCCATTCTTCAAATCCAAAAACCATGTGCCTTGATCAGCCCCTAATACATAACCAGTCTAATCAAATTTTGTTCTTCAATCATAATTTCATAGCGATTTGAATTCCGTAGCGAAGAAATAAAACAGGATAAGTCGATTTTTCCTGCCAATTGTTTTTCTCAAATATCTCAGAAACTAATGGGGCGTATCTCAATTAGTTTCCGAGATATTCGTAAGGGAAGATCGGCGACAAAAAATCGAGGTATCCTATTTTTACATCCTCACTACTGAATTGATAATTTACCTGTCACATTAAATTGGTAGACAGCTCCAGTTTTTTTAACTAATTCCGGTGACAAGTTCGCTTTAATTGCCGTGAATATAACTTCCATATTCTTCTCACCAGCTGGTTTGAGCTCAGGTTTCAGTTGTATATATTGTTCTGGATTCTCAATGTCCAGGAAGAAATCGAGCATCAACTGATCTTGACATTCTTCAAGAAAAAGATTTTCAAGGTAAGTAAATATTTTTTTTAAAAATTGTTTTTCAACATTATGTAATAAATCAAAATACCTGGATTGCAGGCGTATGGAGTAAAATCGGCGATGCCCTCATTTCTCAGTACATCCTCATCAACCAAAAATTTACCAGTTATGCTTCTACTGTCTTTAGTGATAATAGAATAAACAGCATCAGCAACAATTTCTGGTTTCCTACTATAATTTTTACTCTCGCTACCGCTGAGCATCTCAATTGCTGCTGTATGAATCGCCGTTTTTGGCCACACTGCATTAACAGCTACGCCTTCCTCTTTAAATTCTTCTGACATACCCAATACACACATTGACATACCATATTTAGCCATTGTATATGCAAGATTATTCTTGAACCATTTTGGATTCATATTCAATGGGGGACTTAAATTGACAATATGAGGATTTTTGCTCCTCAATAAATGCGGCAGGCAGGCTTTCGATCTGAAGAATAAAAGTATTTCAGTAGTGGAGAGTCGATTTTTTCTGTCAATGGTTTTTCTGAAATATCTCGGGAATTAATGGAGATACGTCCTTCTTGCCCTAATCCTTTTTTCTAGCTCTTTAAATTCTCTACAAAAAGTGTCTCGAGCAAAAATGGCGTATCTCCATTAGTTCCCGAGGTATTCGCAAAAGAATTTCGGCGAAAAAATCGACTTATCCTGTTTTGCCTCTTCACTACCGAATTATTTCTTCTAGACGAATAAAGTACTTGATGAAAGTATTTCCTAAAATAAACATTAAAAATAAACTCACACGAGATATGTTCCCCTGGCATTGATATTATTCATAAGATCGTATCGTTTCATATCAGTTGAAAGGGTTGGTGTCAGTGATATTGCACTGGCATTATTAACAACCACATCAATTCCACCAAAAGTCTTGATCGCTTCTGACACAGCAGCATTCACTTGGCTTTCATCACGGATGTCAACTGTGCATGGGAGAGCTTTTCCTCCAGCCTGTTCCACTGCAAATAATTCATTGAATATTCGTAAAATTTTCAAGACCTGCATAGATTAATGATGATTACAACACAAATACCTTCTTTTGCCGCTGTGTAAATGGTGCCGGGTAATTTCGGATGTGGTTCAGCGGTTTTAGCACAAATGACAATATTCGCTCCATCCTGTGCTGCTTTTACGGCAATACTTTTACCAATACCTCTTGATGCACCAGTTATGAACAAGGTTTTGCCGGCAAGCTTTCTGAAAAACGATGAACAAACGGATTTCATCGAATTTTTTTCATATTTTTGAAACGAGAAGGTTTAGCGAAATTCCTTGTGAAACTTTTTTTGATATTTCGACAATGATCTTGTTGTATTTTACGAAATCTCTGGACGTATTTGGATTGAGGAAAATTCATTAAAATGGTTTCTACAGTCAATGAAATTTTATGCAGAGGAAGTTTGCATGTACTTCCTCTTAGTCTACTCAAGGCGACACATTGTTCAATTTTTTATAATCCAATATCAACCAGGTATTTTTAATCATTGATTGAATCAAAATCAGGGAAGAGAAAGTTTTGCAGATAATGGCAGTAAGAATTTTCTGAAATGCAAGGATTAGATAAAAAATATGAACATACAATAAACAAATTTATTGATGTCAAAACGATACATATGACTACCTTTAAACTCTACGAGACATGAATTCTTAGAATCACGATTATATCAAATGAAGACATAAGTGAAGAAAAAATCGTTGGGATCAAAGTACAGAACGAACGAAGTATGAATTGTCCTCATTTACTCCGATTCGTAAGTTAATTGATCCATTGAATAATAATACTTAAAAATGTATCTATTTACCCAGTATTTTTAATCATTTTTATTTCACTAGTGGTAACGTTAATTCCAACAATAAATTGTTCTCCACGTTGAACAATAAATAAGAACAATTATCAAAAAACTAACGAATAAATTAACTGTGAAAAAATACTTGAAACTACATCTGCCATCTATTAAAAACGACACAACAAACTTAGATTAAAAAAGTCAGAGCTCCATATTACCGACACAAAGTATCACGTGATCAATGAAAAGAAGGAGAAGGTGATAAGGACATGTGATTGGTAGATTTGAAAATAGAATGTGAAAGGAACCTGCTTGGTGTGCATTAGGCCTTCGGTTTGTGTGTTACCGGCAACTGGGCTCATTGGAGGTACAGTCGGACTCGTAAAGAGTAACCTTCGGAAATATTCGGCTCCTATCCTATAACATGTGAATTTCAGCTTCGGCTCGACTTCGGAAATCACTCTTTGGCCAGTTTGACAATATAAACCGCCGGCATTCGGCCTACGAGCGTCGCGCTGACAACGTTTAACCTACGGAAAAACTTTTGACGTCGCGCACAAACCAACATTACCCGCGTTTCTCTATCACACAATTCGTCACGTACAAAACACATTACCGATCGTCGTGTCGTGTTCATCGGATCATTTTTCCTTTCTTCCAATCCATTCACCGTTGTGCCTCCAATAGTACCTTCGCATTGTTGACAAGCGGTTCTTGAACGGTGCAAGAAAACGTAAAAAAGAAATATGTTCAACAGTAAGTGTACACAAAGCTGCCAAATTTATTTCGGAACACGCAGTACAAAGGAGGTGTCTGATCCATGTTATTTACTTGGGTGAAGAATAAATATATGTAGATCATACCTGTGTACTTTTTCGCTCGAAAAAAATGATAAAAGTGGAGGTTTAGTGAGAATTAAATCGTTAAGAGTCTAGTGCTTGTTTTTCCTTTTTAATAAGTGAAAAATAAATGGAATAGTGGATGAGTTAGATCGTTATGATTGAAAGATGGTTGGCGGAGAAAGAATGTTGCCGATCGGTGCGAGATCCTCAGGTAAAGGATCCAATGAAACGAAGGCATCACAATCCGAGATCGACGAAACGGTGACTCGGATTATGGGTAAATCGTTACGATAACTCAATTGCTTAATATATTCTTTCATCATCCTATTCATTGAAAGAAAGAAGAAAAACTTGGATTATTCATTGCTTGAGCTTTTGAATATTGTTATGCACAAGTACCGGTGTACATACTGTAAGTATGCCGTTCGTCATAAGAAAGATAGAACCGAGATACATAGGACGTGGGCACGTGCCGCAGGATGCGACGACGGCGGAAACATGGCCAGTTGGTGCGGAATTAGGTGCTGTTACAAATGGCACATTATCGAATACACTAAGGCAATTAGCATCATTATTAACTGTTGCCGAGGATATATTTGGCGAGTTAACGGCGGAATTGACAAGTGTTGCAGAACGGAGTGGTGTACTAAGGCGAAGAATCGATCGACTAGACGATCGATTAGCAACAATCGATCCAAAGAAAATACCAGTTCGTAAGTAAATTCTTCTCAATTAATGAAAATACTTGCATTATAAAAATAAGGCATTTATTCGTAGAAAGAAATAATTTGAATTTCATGGATCATAAACAAGATAGATTTTTTTCCTCCGTTTCTCAAAAATTTGGAACGATTTTTCGGAATTCCATTCCATCTTAGGATACAAACTATGTTACACTGTTATTATCGTTTGTGCGCGAGGCGCAACGATATGAAATGAGAAGGAAGTAGAGAGAACTCTTGACTGAGTGCGAGAGTTGTGCTTCGAGTGAAAGCGCACTGCCGCGGGCAATTCTCTCGTCTTTACCTGAAACGCGTTACCACCGTTTTTTCTTCTCTTTCTTTCCTTCTTACTTATCCTTCACTTTACTAACACAGAGAAATAACAAGTACATACACACACAAATACATGAAATCATTCGTCTGCCCGCCCGCTGTGGGACTGGTGTGTCTGTTCCTATACCAATGGTTACCGGTGATGCCCAATGGGCCGTGGGAACGTCTACAAACGTTAATACATACAAACCCGAAAAAATCTTTCTATCCAAGAGAATTTTTACACTCTACCAACCCCCTCGACTCAAGGCAGAAAGAAAATATAAGTCTGTGTCTAGGGGCCCACCGGCGCCTTAAAAATGCTGGATTAGCCTTGGCCCCCATATAATATTCTTGGTCTGCCTCTTTAAGTCTCTACAAAGATTCCCTTGTTGCACTTCAACTGCACTCCCACTCAATGGGCGGTTGTACATTTTTTTCTCCTCTCATTTTTAAAAGGAAAATTCTCAACTTATGAGGGACTGCATTTAAAACTCCTTGATGAAGAAATTTTCGTATGTTGAAGCTAATCATCATAATATTATTTCTACAACTGCGTAGATTTCCGCTGAAGAAAAAAGAATATAATTATGTAAGATAATGCAAGGAATAGGAATGGTTAATTGAATTGTTTTTGCGATATCTTGAAAAAAAATTGGAATAAAAAATACGTTGTTCTATAGTACTATATCTATCGCATTTTTAGATTCAATACCGGAACTGCAGAATGTCGTTCACACTCTTTTTGTAAGGGCTTTCCTCATTTTTTTGGGTTCGTCGGAATTGACAGACTGATGCAATAAGGAAGATAAAATCAGGAAGGAGGATTTCCTGTTCCTTATACCTAAAAATATCCTCAAAAGCGTTTTTCCACCATCTGCTCATGGTATCTGCCCCTATGTGTATGACACTTACATATTTTTCTTCTCACTGATACCCACATATTTGTCATGAATATAAGTCAAGATAACAAAAAAAAAATTCTGTGTTCTTGTGCTTGTGAAACATTAACAATTGAAAAATTCATTATTTCTCGTCTAAAACCCGTAAAATCTTCAGACGTTATTCAAATCGATCTGAGAATGAAAATGTTTTGGGCGGATGCCTTTAAACGTCGCACGTGCGTGTGCCATTTTGGTCTGTGCTCTAAAATTAAACGTAGACACCCTCTTCTCTCTGTGCATGTACGTTTGATGCGCTGGCAATGGCATCAAAAGCTACCCTTGGCCCCGCTCTTACTATACAGCACTCTAAAAAAAGAAGGAAAATGCACTTATACATAGTCAATGAGCGCAAGTAAGAGAGAGTAATCTTACACATTAATGTATATAAACCAGCTGCCAAACGGAAGTGGCGCAAAAGAGGGAAGCCCAACTGATCGTACTCTCTTGTGTATATGTGAGAAAAATAAAATATAAAGGTAACCCCTGGAGGGGTTGATTTTCAAGCCATCGAGGAGAGTGAGAGGCCAATAAAAACCGGGTCTGGCATTTCTCACTAAAAGAGGGTTATCGTCACACCCTGGGCCACAGCCCCAATATTTCATTCCAGACCACTTTTTACGACGTTTTTAATCACTTTATTTAACACTCGAGTGTTTTTTTTTCTTTAGCCACAGTCCAAGGTGGTTAGAGTGGAGGAATTGTTAATTTTGTTGCTTTTCTTGGGAAAATGTGGCCAACCGTGGGCTGGAATTTTCTTTTCAAGTTCTGTACATGAAACGTGCTGAATGACGATGGCAAATCCTCAGAATTTTGTTTTGAGGGATAGTCCCGTTGATGGATCGTTCGAATTTGATGAATTTCATTGAAAGGATGGGAAAATTTTTGCTGAAAAGTCATGTAGACAATCCATTTTCAGTGTTAAAAATTTTTGTCTAAACTTTTCTGGTTAAATCCCGGAAATTTTAAACGAGTCACATTCATAATGAAAATTCAGGAAGTCTCGTTATTGAAAATTCAGGTTTGCCATTGATTTTCAAATAATTTCAACAGAACATTAATGAAAGCTGTAAATTTTAGTTCAATTATTCCGTAAAAATTCGGTTAAATAAAAAAAAACAGGAAAAATTGAAATTTCGGGTTATTTTGGTTCTAAATATTCAGGTGCAATTGGAAATTCAAATTATTTGTGAAATTTCTCGTCTTATTTCTACTCGAGAGTCATGAACTTCCTTGAATTTTACCTAAAATTCGAAATTTCATGTCATGCTTATGAAAATTACCATCAGATTGTCCATGAACCTTCAATTTTTTTTTAACAGTCTTGTTCAAATACTTTTGGAAGCATTCCAAAAAAAAAAATTATTATTTTCATTCTTCGGATTAGCTCGGACAGTATTTTCCCAGAGTGGATTGTCTTGGAACGATTTCCAGGAATTCATAAAAATTAGCAATTTCATTATCTCTTGAAAGCAAATTTTTCACAAGTCAATCAAATTTTCATAATTAATTCATCGCCTATGGAAATCTTTATGGATAATTGCCTATGAAAGCTCCCATGAATAAATCTACAGTAATTTATTCTTATGGATGAACTTTTTTCCAATTTTCAAAAACCATTTAATTCTCTTTGCAAATAATAGGAAAGGATTTCGATAATGAATTCATTCTGAACCATCTGAATAAGTAATTTGTCTCAACAAAAAGCCTTACCTAAAATAATTTCGTAAGGAGTGACGAAAACATTCGACTCAAACTTCCGCTCTCCATTTGCACGCAACATTCCGTTCACTGGAAGGGTGAATAACGATTTTTTTCGTTGTGGAATTTTGTCCAGTAATGACCAAATTCCTCCATGGCCACGTGGTTCAGTTGTGCACCTGCCTGGTACCCCAGAGTTCATCAATAACACATGGATGTTTTTTAAAATTATTTTTATTATTTTTTTATTTTTTTTCAAATTCGAAACGAGTTTGCAGAGCAAGTTGGAATAGATAAAGTCTCGAATTGTGTCCAATGGGTGAATGAAAACAATACGGTAAAGTGAGTATTGAATCGAGTGGTGCTCCAGTAAAATGTATATATAGTGGATGGGGTGCGATATGATGCCTCACCCTTTTTTGCAGTAGCGAAGAGCATTGGTAGAACGTAGTGAGGACGAGCGGAACCGGGATCAGACAGATGTTGGAAACGTCCGTGCGACGACGTGCCCTCGATCGTCTATTGTATTGTAACAAAAATAATGTTGCGGTTCGTCGATTCACAGTCGAGTGAATGCTCTTGAATTACCCATGAATGAAGACAAAATTACGTGTACCTACGTGGCATCATAAAAAAATCATTTTTTCGGGGCTGCGGCTGGGGGGTGGTTGTATTAGACGGACACCTGGGAATTGACGGTTTTCCCTCGTAAGATTGATCCTCTTAAATAATGAAAAAAAATTGATCCTGGACTCCATTACAATATCTCACTTAGGGTGAACAGATGATACAATTCAAAGTGGATTGTACAGGTTTTTTTGTAAACACAATTTAAAATACATACCCTCTGTATTATTTTCAAAAATTATTCAGAAATTAATTATCTTATATTTTTCATCTTTAAGAATAAATTTGGCCATTTCCTTATATGAAATCCCGCGATCAGAATTTTCATTTGAAATATTAAGGTTAATCTTTCCCCTCTGTAGTAGTAGGTGAAGTCTATAGTCGACTATAATCCCATGAATAATTACCTCCTCGCATTCGACAAAAAAGGTGTAAAAATCAATACTCAATCCGTATGAAATATCCGGAAAAATATTCTCTTTCCAGCGGCACTAAAGTTACGGCTTTTTTAAATTGTCTTAATTTCATTGGAATTCACGAAAAATTCGCTGAAAGATGCTGTAAGACAATTCATTCTCCAATCGTATCTCAGATATTTTAAAGGCCGTTCAATTAGTGACATACGTCAAGGCAATAGATTACCTTACATAATTAATGACCCAGAATTTCCCGATATTTCAAATCGAGTTGATAAAAAAGAAAGAAGCCATAAACTTCACTATATCTCAAAAGAAAACTTTTCTCAGTTAATAGTTAAAATTTTAACGAGTTCCTGGAAGTCCCCGGAGCACTGGGATGTTTTCCATTGAATTTCTATAAAGCAAATAAATGAAAAGTAATAAAAACAACGGATAAACCACAAGGGCTCCCCCTTTCCGTCTTCTTTCCTTTTCAATTTTTTCTTATAAGTAAAGATACTCAATGCAACGTGAGAGACTCAAGGGACATCGGCATTCCACAATAAACGTTCATGAAAAAGAGAGAAGAGGTGATTCTCTGCACGACCGCAAAAGAGACCCGTTGCTGTTTTCTCGTCTCCATATACGTAAAGAAGCCCCCATGCACCATAAACACTTTGAGTTTGAGTTGCTTCGCTCTTTACCAGAAAACTTCTCTCACAGATAGACCATCCACCATGTGATTCTTCATACTTGGTTACATTAATACAAGTTGTATGAGACATTGGGATGCACCAGTGGTAGACCATAGGGGTAATTTAATGTTGCGGTTTTGTGCTTGAGACGGTGAAAGAACCTATGACTTTTCTTACATGTGACAGTCAATTTTTGTTCCATTTTCTTTCGTGTACGCACTGCGAAATAACCAACTCAACTATATATATATGTTTTCAATGCTTGTATTCAACCAAATAAGGAAGCCATAGGCTTTTAGCTTTGGTGAAGTGTACGAGACGATATAACCGATGAACCGTAGAGGTTCATCGTCCTCTTATAAGCTTGATGCTGACGGCCTCAACTAACCGGTGGCTATCGATTCTCTCGAAAAGAACAAAAAAAAATAACTTCCCATGAAAAACTAACCAAGTAAGTACTCAATGTCTTGGCAGACTCAAGTACCAGCCAAATAGTCACATAGGAGAAGACGATGGGAAAGACACTGCGATATTTTAAATCCTTACTACAAAGTTGTTATAACATAAAGGCCAAAGTTATACTTCAACTCTTGATACTCCAACTGTATATGCTTTACTTGCATCCCAAGTACAGTAAACCATGGGTAGGCGAACCAGTTTTAACCTCCGCCTAAACCACAAAAACCGAACCACGTCCTCTCGTTACTAGCGTACATGAGTGCGTCTCGTTATTTTGACGAAAATCAATACAATCATGATTGAGATTATAGCGCGCATCGTTTAATACTGTTGGGAATTAAACTGAGAGTAATTATCATTTTAGTGACAATGATGTTGATGTTCCCGAAATATTGTAGACAATAAAAATTACTAATTGTCTTGTTAAATTTTTCCGGTTAATTTCCCGATGTTTTTAATAAAGCTGATTATTTGAAGGAACCATCAATTTCACTGTCTGCTGGAAAAAAATAGCAAGTTACGATAACTTAATTTCCCAAAGTAAAAAGAACAAAAACATATTTAGAAAAATGTTTCTGGCAAGACGAGAGAATTTTAAGCCGAAGAAAAGTATAAATGGGCTTTAACTTGGCATTAATCCATTTGGCTGGCGGCTAGGTACATGGATTTTGGGGAAGAAAAAAATTTCTACGCATTGCCGTGACAATTTTGGATCACATCCAAGTAACGTACAATTTTTTTCTTTCCCTCTTTCCTTCTTAGCATTCAGATACCTTTTTTGGTATAAGGTGTGTGCGGTGACACTTTCTATTTATTTCACTTCTTTTCTCGGTTATTTGTTACTCTTATTTCGTGGGATAGGAGCCAATAGTTGTTGCAATCTATACACAACTCGCTCTCGTAATTGCTCCTTCAAACTGTTCTTTTTTTTCCACTCCAACTGCTATTGGTTGGAATACAAACGAGAGAATTAGAGAACAATGAACTCGCAACTTGACGAATCTCAGCCGATTGACATGTCAAAGAATGATTTTATTGCCGTGAGAAAACTTGACTTGGAACTTTTCATTAAAATAAATAATCAGAAGAAAAACAGAGGGGAACTTGGACTTTTCTTCTCTCGAGTGTTAGAGTAAACACGTGAACGAAATAAATCGTGTTATTTCAGAGAGGTCAATGAAACGTTGGAAGAAAGTGTCGTGCTTAAAAGGAAAAAAACCGGACGGAATTAATTAAGCAATTGGGAGCACAAGGGTGGGATCATAATGTGACCTCATTAAGAGGTTAATTTCCGAAATTGAGGACAGACAGTGTCAATGCATGAGTTGATACGAATAATTTTACGTTGATTCCTCAGGAATTGGGTGACTTGCATGACTGGTTCCTCTCTTAAATTCAATATCTGACGAGTAGACGAATGAGTTCATCAATGAAACATTGAAAAATGGATATTTTCTCAAACTGAAACTATCTCACATTAATTCTAGGTTGCGCCAAAAAATTAAAAAAAAATATGATTGTGTAGGTTTGTCGTCCAATAAAAATGTGCATTGATAAAATGAGTGCAAATTGTTTTTTTTTGTTTGTAAAAAATGTTGAAATTTGAGAATTTTTTTTTCACTTCCTTTGGATTCTTCTGGATGAACAGTAAATTACAGAGGGAACTTTCATAGAACCTTTTTTTGTAGAGTATCAAATTCTCTGCAAAAAATCAACGGCAGTTCTCTAACTTTTATTGCCTTAAGGTCAGAAGCACCCGAAAGTCTGTCTGAAAATGTTCCGTTTTGGAGTAACTAACCTAGGTTGTTCCACTCTCTGTATTTTAATATGTAGGGGTGATCGGCGAAATTAGGGGGTACCGTAAGATTCTTCTATTCATTTTTTGCGACCAAAAATTCATTAAGATCGAAAAAAAAATTAATCACAAAACTGACTTTATCTCTAATAAATTCTGATATATTCCAAAAAAAATACAGTAAAATTTGCAATTCTAACCGCAGTTATGTAAGAACCTAATATGGTTATTATGATAATATTTTTTCGGAGGATCAAGTTTAGGTGGGAGTGACGGGCAGGAAGAATTTTTCGAGGGAATACGAAGCCCTGCGTGAAGAGAAGACAAGAAAGGGGTATCTAATATCGAAGGGAATATTGGGCTTCCTGCGGGTCTAATGTTTCCCATAAGCAATGTATACAATTTTCATTTTCTAATTGAACCGGACATGAAGTAACAAGTAGAATGGTTAGACTATTTTTATTTCCGGCTCGAAAAAAACAACATTAACGTTATTGTTACGCTCCTGTCTCGTTCATGAGAGTCTATTGTCCGATATCACTGGCCGAGACGCCTCTTAATCCCACACCATGCCTGCACTACCTTATCTTACCTATCAATCAGCTCCACGAAAACAGGTCACTCAAACAAAATAAAAAACGAAAAATGGAAAAATGAATTATGCTATGAGTACTCTGATGTGATTAACGGAGTTATGGAGAATTTACACGAATTTTTTAATGATGTGTACTCGTGGAAACTGTGACACTTTGGATAAATGTGCAGAAGATGTAGGGTCGTTGCACTATGTGTACATACGATTCACGACCCACGTATATGCATGGTCAGCCGAGCTGAGCCATCACGCCATTCTGGTTATGCGGTCGAAGGGCAAACAGTTTTCTAACTTTATAAATTTAATTTTTCAAAGTCTAGTCTCGGCTTCACTCATCGCATAAACCCACTGTGGTATTATTGTGTGAATCCTTTCTTTTTGGAGGGCTCACACTTGGCAAGAAAAATAAATAAACAGTCGTAAATTTTACGGAAATATTTTGTTTGAAATACGTCTCTTCCTTTTCACATAAAACCCATAAAATTTCCTCAATAACTTCTTTTTTTTTGCCTCCAATTTTCATCGACTTTGAGAAAATAAACGTTATAAAAAAATTGGCAGTGACTCTTAAGT
Source organism: Aleiodes sp. PSUC_FEM 10030003 (assembly GCA_018902275.1). Classification (NCBI taxonomy): domain Eukaryota; kingdom Metazoa; phylum Arthropoda; class Insecta; order Hymenoptera; family Braconidae; genus Aleiodes; species Aleiodes sp. PSUC_FEM 10030003. Next base: position 12,297 of record JABSMS010052577.1, read on the forward strand.
GGATTTTTTCTACCGAAATGAGAAGAAATAATATTTTTCATTTGAATATGAGAGAAAAGAAAAATAGCTGAATTGAGGGGACAGAAAGGCCTTTTGTCAATTCATGTTTTGACGCTGACGACGAACACGTGCCCAGTCATGAAGAGAAAAATGAGGACAATAAAGTTGATTCTCCGAAATCAACTGGGCAAAAACGAATAATGAAACTAAGAATAATAAAAAAAAACGTCTCTTTAAATTTTTTTCATTCTCTCATTTGATTCATCATAAATTTAAATAATGATTCCTTTTGTTTTATTTACTTCTTTCACAGCCGAATCAGACATATGCACATTTGCACTGAGAACGGAACACTTCAAAGCAGCTCAAGAGCCAATGACGGCTATCTTCGCGTCAATTACCAGACCCCGTGTAATTCAAGAATTGTACGATGCTGCAGCAACAGTCGCTGTAAGAAGTTTGGACAGTCTTAGAAGAGAGAGAGATGGAAGTTCCATGGAAATGTACCTGTGTACACCGGTACTTGGAAAAAGAAGAAGGGATCAGAGTCTCGACATTGAGTCCAGAATTGTAAGTGTCTTTTATCTAAATTCTACGTGATTTCTTTTATATTTTTTCCGAATTCTTTCATAAAAATAAGAACGTAATGCAGCGTAACTCTATTATCTCTTGTAAATATTCAACAATTTATGATCCAAATTCTCGGAAACTACAACAGGTGGAGAGGGGGAGGGGGGTGAAGGTTACTCCAGGGTGGGCACAAATCCTGAGCGTTGACAAACGGCAATAGAAGGGCACGAGCGAAAACCAAGCGGGTGGCCTCTCTACTTCTCTCTCTTTCTTTGGTCCAATGTACTCTCTTGCCAATACGTTTCTCTTTCAGCTTCTCAACATGAAGATGAACGAAACGATGGGCAGAGGAGGGAAGGTAGAAGAGAAAAAAATGAAAAGAGAATGAAAGATAGAAAAAGAATGGAAGAGAGAATGAACAAAAAAAAAGAAATATAAAAAATGCCGACGCGCCAGGCTTCTTCAGATGATCTGGCAACGCTGGAATTCCTCCCACTACGTGTTGTAGGGTTTCTCTTGGGACTCGTGAACGAATCTCAAGGTGTATGACTACAAGGAACCTTGGGTACTAACGGGTGTCTCGATAATAACCTGAATTGGTCCAGGGACATGCCGAAATTTATCGTCCATTTCATTACATACATCGCGCTTCCCCCCCGGAATCTCCCTCTACCATGGTTTCATTCATTGCTACATAAAAATAAAAATGAAAAAGAATGCAGTCCTTTTGGGGATAAACAATTCAGTAGTGAAGTGGTAATACGAGAAGAATGAATTCCACTGTGCGATCATTTCGAAAATATTTCGCAATGTAAAGGAGATAACGAAATTTTTGGTTGCACTTTTTTTTGGTAAAAAGAATTACAGCTACAAAAAATGTTTGTTACAGACAGATTGGTATTTTACTTACATTCTGAGATATTGCATAAATACTTATCTCTCCAACTGACTTAGAATGGAATTCTTTTTATTTTGAGAGCTAATAAAGTTGATTTAATGAATAGTTAGGATTTTCAAAGAAATTCCAGAAAATTACCACTGACAACCACTATGGAATAATCCATTTCGGCCTCGTTGCTTTAAAGATAAGACGAAGAATGAAAAATTCCAACAAAATTCGTTCTTTTGTAGTCAGTTTTTGAACCATATCTACGGGAGATGGCAAATTTTTCATGAATATCTCTTTTTATAGGGTGAATGTTGCTTCAGTAATACGATCTTTATGGAAATACTTGGATTTTTCGTAGATTTCGAATTATTCTGTAAAATCTGATTCTACATCAAATTATATTCAAAAGATCTTTGAGAATTAGTGGGTTAAAACAAAGTCATTCACGGTTAAAAATTCTTTTTTTAATTTTCCGTATCAAATTCCGAAAATTTTAAACAAATCACATTTCAACTGAAAATTCAGGGAATCTTGTTATGGAAATTCAAATTTTCCATTTACTTTCAAATAGTTCCGCCAGAACATGAATAAAAGTTCTACATTTCAGTTAAATTATTCCGTGAAAGTTTGGTTGAATCGAGAAAAATCTAGAGAAAAATAAGGAAATTTGGTTAATTGTGGTTCTCAATATTCATGTTTCATTGAACATTGAAAAGTTATAAATTTCAGTTCAATTATTGCGTAAAAATTTTGTTGATCAAGGAAAATTGAGAGAAATTCAACAAAATTTGATTTAGTCTGATTCTCAATATTCATGTTCATTCGAAAATTCAAGAGACTCATGATTTCCTGGAATCTTACCTGAAATTTGAAATTTCATAACGATCGTTCCGTCAAAACAAATTAAATGTCACGGTCATGAAAATTACCATCACATTGTCCATGAAATTCCAATTTTTTTCTAACAGTCTCATATAGAATTTTTCTGCCAAAAATGCCTAAATTTTTACCGAAAATAACACAATTTGAAGAATGCACAATTTCCGTTGTCTCTAAAATGATAATTTTTCTTCAACCACTTCACTACGGAATTATTTTTTTGATGCTTTATCGCAGAAATTGAGATGAACACGTGTTATGCAGCATTGCATTAAAAATTGTTACGCAAGGATACAAAGAGTGAAAGGGTGGGAAACACGATAATCTTTGCAGATGGGGAGGGACAAGTTACTCGCGTTTCCTCTCGTAATACCAGTTTTCGTATGCATGCATTTGATAAAAAAATTTCGCCTCGTACTGAATCACAGTCTGGCATAGGAGGGCTTCTGGTACTGACAGATTGTAGATAAACCAGTTTTATTCACTCGACAGTATTTACATTATGAACTTTTTTTCATATCTTTCTCAAAGATTATTTTTGTTATCCTAAGATTCATTATTCTTTTCCGTCTATTCAAGCCTGCGGTTTTGGATGACTTGAGAAGGTGGACTTCCAACGAGGCACTTGGAGACATCACAGTGCCACCAGATTGTGCATCTAGGATACTGCAGGACCATGTTACAGATGATGCAGTTGATCATAAATTACCGAGTCCCGAGGAACAGGTTCAGGCTATTGCTTTAAAGTATGTCTTCATTAATTTAATAATATTTATTAGTATCGCACGCTTTGAAATATGTTATGGTTGAAGAAAAAATTAATGTGAGATTAATTAATATCAGCGAACTTTATTTATTTTCGAGTATACTTATCGCTGAAAGAAAAATTCTTCCGGGTATGATGAAGTTGATGGATTGGATAAATTTTGGGACTTTTATTGGGGAATCAGAATTTTTTTTGATGAAGTACGCTATAAAACAATCAATTCCACAACGTAAAAGATTCAAATCAGTAGTGAAGCGGTAAAACAGATCTTCTCTTACAAATATCTCGGAAACTAATGGAGATACGCCTTTCTTGCTCGAATACTTTTTTGTAGAGAATTTCAAGAGCTACAAAAAAACATTAGGGCAAAAAGGACGTATCTCCATTAGTTTCCAAGATATTTGCGAAAAATAATTGACAGGGAAAATCGAGTTATCCTGTTTTACCCCTTCGCTACTGAAATAATTTTATTTTCTGATATATCTCAATGATTGTTAATCTAGAATAAATTAAATTCTAGTATTCATCAGTATTTCTCAGAACTTTCCAATGAAGCTGATACAATTCACCGTATTCATCAACTTTATCTCAAAAAAATAATTTTTTCAGTAATGAAGATAAAAATTAACTGAGAAATAAATAGTAAATTTACTTCCACTTGATTGAAAATAAAATCAATAAAAAAAAGCGAAGAAATTAATGGAATACTCGTGTTGTGTAGATTCCCTGCGGAAATAGTAGCGGTAGATGTTAGTGGTCGTGGTTTCGAGAGAATGTCTATGAGAAGAAGATCCCTGCTATCTACACGGGCAACAGGTGAAAATCAGGATGCAAGCGTGAAACGTAGATCACGAGCGCGCAGGCCACGGGGTAAGAGACGAAACACGATAGCCGGCACAGACAGAAAGGAGATTCGTCGAGCTGTTGGAGAGTAAGTAACGCTTTTTTTTTCATTTTAATCCAAGCTCAGCCTTCTCTCTTTACTGATTTTTTGGAAGTACTTAACTCGGAATTTTTTAATTCTCTTTTTCAATTTCTAATCGCATCAGGGAGTCGACAACGAATGAGGTAGACGCAGAGGTGAGAGAGGATGAGATTATATCTGTAGACTCCCCAGGCAGAGCCCATCGTTCTGCAAGTACTGACATACTTGGTAAAAAAGAATCACCAACTGAAAAAAAATGGCATTTCGATACACTGAGAGCCTGGGGTATGTCGCGTTTGAAGTTAATAAGTCCAAAAACTGATGACAAAGGTGATAAAAATTTACGTGATATGAAATCACAATGTGACGATACAAATGTTTATGAAATTGTAAATACATCTCAACGTAAGAAACGTGATAAATCACACGAACGTAAGCCAAGTTCTTCAAGCTCAAGTGGTAAAAGTATTGCATCAAGTATTGCTGTTACAATACCAGTACCAGACAGGCCAGTTAAATTACGTGAATGTGCCGCACAAAAACGGGAGAGGAGAAAGGGTAGTAATAATCGTGATGATCCACCACACTCAAGTTCTGGTAATTGGAGTGCATCGTCAGAGAGTGGCAGAGCTAGTATTGGTAGTGAAACAACAACAAATCCACCGAGATCAACTACAACTACGTCAACTGGTACCTGTTCAGTATCGTTGACTAATACTAGACGTCTACGTGCTAGAGATACATCAACTTCATCATCAGTAACTTCAGAGGGTACATTAACACCGGATATTATACAAGATATTGGTGTTATACCTTTCTCTGATGAGGGCGAGGGCGAAGGTGAAACATGCTCGGTTTATTCATGTGATACTGAGGGCTATTATACGTCGTTTCATATGGATTCTGGATTGAAAACACTCAGAGAAGAGGAGGCTGCACAACCACAAACTCCATTAATTAAATCTAATGAAACAAGTCCAGATTCTATATCGCCAATGGTGGAAAATGAATATGAATTATTTGGACGTGGCTCTACTTCTACAACTACGAGCTCGGCTGGTACTGTTTGCACCGCTCTCATGGCACCGCCACCACCTGAAAGAAAATCCAGTCTGACTGTTGTTGCAATGGTAATTTTTTAAATAATTAATTTGATTATTCAGAAATTGACAGAAGTTTTAAATTAGAAAGTCGAAGCTACTCTTATTCCATCAAAAAATTCATAAATATCGCTGAATTGGCTCGAAAAATTTTGACTTACTCGGGCTTCCGTTACCTCTTAATTATGCCGTCTTAAAAACCCCAAATATCTCGAATTAACAATGTATTACTATTATTCATCCATTATTTCAATCGTCCATGACCTGTTAAATAATTAGTCATAAAAAACTTCTTTGGATTTTCCAGGTTTTTTTCATTAAAAAAAAATAATTCCATTTCTCCCCGGTTCCAGGTCCATGGACAAAACAAAAATGGCGGAGAGTCACCAGATAGTGGTCACAACACTTCATCATCGCCGGTAGAATCAGCATCGAGTCCTGCTTGTACAGCGCGATCCATTTCAGAGCTCGAGTATTCAGAATCGAGTGATCTTGAAGGTTGCGATAGAATCGAGAGAATAAGATCTAAAACCGCAATAAACACAAGCAGAATACCATCAATGTGCGTCATAACACCACCAGGATCAGACGATGAGCACAGTAAAGACACAACGAAAGAATCGCCAACTGCAATTAGAAAGAATGAAGAAATTACTAAAAAAATAAATAGCACCGGTTCAGTTTTGATGTCAGCAACTGTTGGTACATCGAAAATGGAAGTTATTAATGGCCAGGATAAAAATCTTTATGCTACAGTACAGACAATTGATCCAAAGAGTAAAGAAAATAATTCAGAGAGAACGAATATTAAAACAAGCCCACTGAGTGGTATGCTGGATAAAATACGCGGTGTATTACCGCTTAGTCGTAAGCAAACAATTAAAAATGATAACATAACGGCACAAAATTCTTGTCAAATTGACTCTGGCGACTATGTTACCATAGCCGACGTGAGAAATAATAATGATAAGGGACATAATGCTAATCAATTGATTTATTCAAATGCACAATTATTAGAACAAGAAACCAGAGATACTGAGTATGTTAGTTTGAGTGAATTGCCAAAAAAACCAGACTCCTCGCTTGAAAGAAAACGCCAGGGTGCAAGAGTCACTCTAGACTCGGAGGGAAAAGTTGTTTATTCGTCGGACAGTCTTAAGAGGCGGAAGGGGGCTCACACGACATTTAATCCTGGTAAGGAAAAAATATACATAAAACATGTTTTTATCTCCTTATTGCACTCTCTAATGTGAGAAAGATTTATTAATCATGTCTTCTGTGATTTTGTACAGATGTTAGGTTACTGATAATGAGAAAAAATATTACAGTTATTAATTGATCCTTCTGGTTCTTGGAGAATAACCACGATCAATTTGCTCTTTTGATCTTTTTGGAATTGGGGAAGAATATTATATGAATATTCTCCGGTCGTTCGCGGAATTATAGTTTTATGATGCTTTTTTTGCTATAATTCATCGATAATGAGCTTCAAGTATTCATGTTATTCAAATCCGGAAAGCCGATCGCGGAAATGTTCAATATGTCTCTACTTCTTTATCGTGTATTTTTCCTCTCAGAGGACAAATCAATTTTTGATCATCTACATTTTTAGAAGGATATGATTCTGATGGTTTATTCTTATAAATTTTTAGTTTGATATTGTGAATTAAATCTAGAGCAAGGAGAAAATTGGAAACTTATTAAAAAGTTTGGTACAAATTTTCGCTTTGTATTCAATACGTTTTACGGAGTTCTTCGGAAAACACACATTTTTTTGAAGTTCCTCTGAAAGAATTCAATTATTCAAAATGTACCAATTTCAAAAAAAAAAAATTCTTAAAAATTATGAAAATTAAGTTTCTTCACGTTCGAGAAAAAATTCCATCACAATGTTCCATAGGTGTCCATTTTACCCCAAGTGCCCATATTACCCCTTTTCCCCCTATTTCATAAAATTCGAATTTATTGGGAAACCAATTTGTTTCCTGTTATCCTTTCACTACTGATTCGTTTTTCTACATATTTCCAATTAGGTCCATTCGTGAAAGAGACAGGGACAGCACAATCGCCTGCAGCTTCCCCAATGTTCCGACGTGCCCAACCCCAAATACGTGCTGTATCAACAAAACAGCAAGAACATACATCAATTCCACGTAGTGGTAAACTAGTAATACGCGCTGGAAAGAGTCCCGAACGTGCGATTGAAAGAGCTGAACGTGAACAAAAACAAACACGTGGTGCTTATGTCAACATGCAGGACGAGGAAGGTAAGAGGATGGAACATAATGGCGTACATGAGTCAACTGATTGCACCGATGGTACTGAATGTAATAGGGGAAATGTACTAAGGACATTGATCTCGGATATGTGTCACTTTGATAATAAATTAATTAAAAATCGCGTGGATACATTGAACTCGAAAGAAAATGATTATTTTCCGGATAAATTACGTATAACAGGGAATACACCAAAATTAACGCGTAAACTTTTAATTTCTGATTTTGATTCATCCCCAAATTGTAGTTTGACTGATTCCAATCACGATGAAGACAAAATATTGACTGAGAGTCATGAAAATTCAACAATCACACGCGATAGAAAAATTAAACGTAGTGAAAGTTACAGAATGGCGAATAGTCCAATAATGTTCATTAAAAAAATATCATGTAGTGATAAATCAACGAGAATGATAAGAACAGCATCTGAAGAAATAAGAGAAGAATTATTGAAGGAACGTATTAATTATCCTGAGAGTGTAGCTAGTCCACCAATACAAGATCATAAAAGTAAAATAAATGATAAGGTTTGGAGCAATGGAAATTCCCTTATAACCACACCAGCCAGTCCCAGACCACGTGCGCAAGATTTAGAACCAGCGCGTGTCCTCAAATACTCGAGTAATAATACAGAAATATGGTAGGAAGATTCATTTTAAAAAAGTAATAAAAATAGGCCTGGATATTACAATTGGAAACTGTTGGATTTCGGAAAATTTATGGGGAGACCTTTCGTATAGAATATTAAATTTAATATAAAAACGACAACAATCATTGCATTGCGGATCATGAAGCTAGTTCCACAATAGAATTATGAAATTTATTACTATAAACTTTCGAATATGCAATCGAGAGCCACGAGTTCAACCATCACTCGGAGATTTCCAATTTTTTCCCAAATTTGCTTCTCTAACAATTATCTAATTGCATGTCTGCTAGTTATCAATGAATACAAAGAGACTATAAAAAACCTCACCCCCAAATACACTTTTCAAATTTATCTCGTACTTCAATAATGAATTGTAACAACAATAGCTGCAAGGAGGTAGATAGAATAATATTTATTATGAATCTTCATTTCGAGGGGGTCAATGCACATTGCTCAACCGAATACAACAATTCACTTGTCCACAAAGGGGCAAATAGAGAAAAGGAAAGAAAAAAAATGAGAAAAGAAAAATCAAAGACCCCACCCGGCCATGTCATGAACCGACCTTCCTTTATCACTTATCAGCTGCATTAAATAGCATGGCTCAATAATCGACCGAGTTGCATCAGTCTCGCCGATGTTTATCCCGTCCGATCACTAGATATATATTGAAATAATGGTAGAGGAAATTTTCTCCCCATCCTCGCAATTTTTAAAATTTTTCTTTTGCATTGATCACTTGGTTCAGTAGGAAGTATTTCATATTCGCTATACACTCGAGCGCCAATATATTCGTGATTCCCACCATCAATCGGGTCAGTGTTTGACATTGAGTGCTCGCCAATTCATTTCGAATCCCTCTGGTGTTCACTCAATCATTTGATATTGTAAAGGTTTACTCAAGTAATTGCCTTTTGATTGCGATAAAGTTTTTTCACTTTTCCCATTATTTCCATTGTTCCAAGCTAGAGATTTAATCTTCGCTTTATTCAATTTCAAATGATAAAGTTCGAAAATGTGATGAGTGGAAATTACTGGGACTTTGTTGATTCGTTGAAGGCCACTCGAGAGAAATAGATAACGAGTTCCATAAGTTATTGAGAAGGGAGAGTGGGAGGGTTAAACAAGTGGAAATCACGTTTCAGTAGACAGATAGTCGCCAAAAGTTGTCTCGTTAATCGAACATATTAACGTTTAAGGATTTAAAAAATCGTTTTTTTTATTCATGAGAAAGAAAAATGTTGGCCAGACATCTATTGTTTCTAGCAACGCGCCGACCTCGTAAGTTACTTTGAAATTTCTACTAACTATTTGTCCGTCTGTTCTAATAATGAAAAAATCATTTAGTAATCACAGCGTTCATTTGTTTAATTACATTGGCAGAAAAAAAATCACTCATGTTTATGTGGGAAAATTTTATCTGTACAGTACTTTTCCACTCATGCAGTTGACGTTTATTACTTCGGACAATATGTAATTGCAGTAATTGTGTAAAAGCTAAAAGTTTAAGTATTTTTGTTTTTCTTTAATTATTTTTGAAGACGGTTAATTCTAAATTAATCATCAAAAAAATTCACACCAGTGTCATAGCCCCTGGGTCAGATATATTCTTGATAAAAATATAAATGATTGACACTTGTTTATGACAGATGTCCTCTAATCTCCCAGTGAATGCTGATTCGTGATTTTTATCAATGAAAAAATAGAGTTTATTCAAAAACATTATGAAAATGGATGAAATTAATTTACGTAGGTCAACTTTATCATCGGTGATTAATATTTTAATGATTCTCACATTCGACCTCATTCTCAGTGACTGACAAGAAGTCTTCAAAGATCAATGTTGCAGAAACTCGTGAATCATTTTTTTTAATTTCTTGAAATGAAATCATTTTTTGAAAGACACAAAATTGTATCCACGCGCTGAAATACCGAAAAAAATAATCGCTAAATAGAATCCAATATCAATGATTATTGCTGAAAACTAATTGTAACAATTAGATAAATCGATGAGAATTTTTATTTATGATTATCACTGTTAAAACTAAATTATAAAAATTTAGTTTTAATTAAATTAATTTATAATTCACTTATGCTAATGCGCATGTCATTACAATCATGGATTGAATTTGAAATGAAAAA
>JABSMS010052687.1:0-22478 GCA_018902275.1 Aleiodes sp. PSUC_FEM 10030003
AATAATTTATATTAATTTATTTAAATTCAATTAATAAACTCAGCGTCATTAAAAAGACGTTCGGTTAATTCAACGGGTTTCAACGATAATTACGAAGGTTAGGAACATTTAATTATGTTTACGGTGATTTAAATGGGCCCCAAACAACGTCACCAACGTTCCCCCCGTGATTACCGAGTGTGTGTGTGTGATGTCTTGACTTTAACTTACGAAAGAAACTTTTAATCCATTGAAAATAATTATCAGTGAAATATTGAGGAACAAGTGATTATTAATTGACTAGAGACTCAATGGAACAATTTTTTTGAATGTGCTTGAAAAAGTGGGGGGAAGTCCCCGAACCTCGTGTCTCCAATTACTTTGATTGCTTCAAAGTAATTGCCAAAAATAATTCTTAAAATCGACGAAATAAAAGAAAATCTTGTCGTTGAAAAAAAAAATTCACGATAAATAAAAAAGTAAAAAGAATCGTGAAAAATTTCATTTAAAAGCCACGCTGAATATTTTCACAGATCTTCGAGATTTCGCGCGTTGCATCAAATAGAAAAGCTCTCTTTCTCAGTCGCGAAGAGTCACGTAGCGCGTGTACTTGTAGTTTTTTTTGTTCCATCTTTACTGCATTGGTGTGCGTAAAATACTCGCACGCGCACAAACGAAATAAAAAGACGTGAGAGAGAGAGACAGAAAGAGAAAGAAAGGGAGGTAGATTGTATACATAAATATACTTGGCAGTGTGTCTTGTGGAACCTGGCGAATATAGTATAGAAAAGACAGAGACAGTGCCAGCTGCGCGCGTTTTAGTTGTTTTTGTATATACGTGAAGAGACGGTAAAGGCAAGTTAGTTGTAGAGCTGAGTGAGCTGCGACGTTGCCAGAGCATTGCCCCTTCTTCTCTTCCCTTCTCTCTTCCTCTCAGTTATATACTTCTTGTGGCATTTTTATGTATTTTCTAAACTCGAGGATATTTTATGTGAGATGAGGAAAATAAGGGGCATCGTTTTAATGAGACGGTGAAATTCAACTGATTGCACATTTTGCATTGTCGAGGACTTGAGATGCTTTGTTTTAATTCGTTGTGAACTGTGCGGAATTAATATTTAATCGGGGTTCAGCGTTTCGGCATTTTAAAAGGACAATTTCAAGTTTAGTTCGGGAAAACTGGCGGACTTGATGCCATGAGAGTCGAGGTGATCGTCGACACGTGACACAAACCAAAGTTACGCTCACGTTGGCTAACTCGAACGCCATGAAGAGGCCACGGTAAGTTTTTCGTTAATTGTTGAGCAGTTTATTATTATTTTAATTGGATTTTTCGGATAAATCGATTTTATTCTATCATTTTTTTTGGAATATCTTGGAAAATAATGGAGATACGCCCTTTTTGCCCTAAGGCTTTTTTGTAGCTCTTGAAATTTCCTACAAAAAAGCATCCGGGCAAAAAGGACATATCTCCATTATTTTCAGAGATATTCGCGAAAAACTGACGATAGAATAAAATCGATTTGCCTGAAAATTTCATAGTCGTGAATTATTAGTTTTCTTTTCGTTTAATAAATGAAGGTTTTTTTAAAAAAATATTTCCGAGATACTGGGCTCTTCAAGAATGAAGAGTTTAGTGACGGGAAATGGTCATTCACTTACCACTGCAACCTTTAGTGTGCCATAATGGCTGCTTACCTGCACTGTAGGGGAATTTACTTTTTTAGAGAAGTTAATGTTTTTTATCTATTTTCGTTAACGAATTAAACTAGTTCAAGGTTTTCTATTTGAAATTCAAATATGAAAATTCAACAAGTGAGATGAATTTTTTTCACGAATTTAATTGACTGATTTATTAAACGATTATGAAATTTTTAGACAAATTGATTTTATTCCATCATCAGTTTTTTGCGGATATATCTCGAGAATTAATGGAGATACGCCCTTTTTGCCCGAATGCTTTTTTGTAGAGAATTTCAAGAGCTACAATTAAGTTGTAGGGTAAAAAGGACGTATCTCCAGTAATTCCCGAGATATTCGCCGAAAATCAATGATGGAATAAATTCGATTTGTCTAAAAATTTCTTAGTCGTTTTATTAATTTGATTATTTTGATGTCAATCATGAAAATAATTTTTTTTGGTGGAAGTAGACGGAGAAAAGTAATTCGTATGAAGATATTTCGTTTATTCTCATGTTTACGGGATAACAAGGGGAGTATATTGCGTGCCGACGACAGGATGGTCGAGAAACTCGATAACCGTCGTGCCATTCCGGAAACGACCCTCGGCAGGTGGTAGAGAAATGTTTGAGGGTGGGATGGATTCAAGAATGCTTTCATAGACTCCGTAATCTTTTGAGTTACGAAGATTTTTGATGATTCGTGTAGTTTTTTCTGTCCGCGATGTATTTCTCTTTATTTATTAATTTTTGGAAATCGTTGAGAATTTTTTCGGAGATGATTAATATGTTGGACGCTAATTGCGTAGTTATCGACCTTACCTATCATCGAGGTCGATTAAACCTGAGGTCCGCATGCTCGAGGCGCAGTGAAGCGACCTCGATGGAAGTAGCAGACACTGAAGGCAAACTCTTTGCCATCTCTCTGATCTTTTTTATGCATTATACATAGTTTTATCTTTCATGGTTTATTTTTCTTTTGTCTCTTTTTATCCTTTGGAAGTTAAAAACATCGGGATTTGCGTAGTTTCGTTGGGTCACATTGTACTCTAATGACGCAGTATTCAAAATATATGTTCATCATGTTCTTTGGGGATTCTCGATATTCTTTATCACTTCGTAATGTGGAAATAGACGATTATCAAAATTTTATCATCAATTTTTCGCGAATATCTCAGGAATTAATGGAGATACTACCTTTTTGCCCTAGACATTTTTTGTAGAGAATTTCAAGAGGTACAATTCAGGTTCAGGGCAAGAAGAGCGTATCTCCATTAATTACCGAGATATTCGCAAAAAACGGATGAATTTTTTTACATCCTTTGAAATTAAAATTTTTATCGAAATTCATAAATTTTATTCGTATGTTGAATGTTTCTTTTTATTTTTTTTCTTTCATAAAGAGGATTGGCAACAGATGCGAGAATGAATTCATGCATTCGATAATTCCTGAAATCTAAATAATTCTTTTTTTGAGAGAGAAAATAAATGAGAATATGGGAATGGGGAGAACGTCAAATATGAAATGCAACTCTCGAGACACAAAACCCATGGGTGGATCTATAAAACGGGCAAAAGTGCCGCGATGGAGATGATCCTCGCTTCGCCGACTCGTAACCATGGAATTGCTTTCGTGAGCTTCGTTTGAGAGCTCACGAAAACTTCTCAGAATTGGTTTAGGATAGTTTTTTTAACATCGGTAGTTCATCTCAGTTGAGTGCGAAGAATTACTCATAATTTTAATGTCACGCTTTTATTATTGTGTTTACGATACTTTAGGATGGGAATGAAAGGAATTCATGGAGAAGTGAATATATTTAAGGTTGTCATAAAAATTAACGAAGTATTTATTTCAATGATTTTGTTGCTTTTAGTTTGAGACGAAATTAATTGCAAATTTAAAATGTGCATTTTGCGATTGGAGTTAATGTAAATAAAATCGTTGAGTCGAAGGATCCAGAGGGGGAATTTCTGTCATTTAACCTCTTGATAGAATTTAAACTTGATTTATCTACTTTTTTAATTTTTAGAATTATGTTCTGGGAAAATTGACAAATCGATTTTATTCTCTCAGTTTTTTGCGAATATCTCTGAAAATAATGGAGATACGCCCTTTTTGCCCTCCTGCTTTATTGTAGCTCTTGAAATTCTTTTCAAAAAAGCATTAGGGCAAAAAGGGCGTATCTCCATTAATTCCTGAGATTCTTTGAAAAAACTATTCTCTTTTACTAAAAAAAATTCGTTAATTACTTGTGGCAATAAATTTATGACTTTTGAATTGTTTCATCATTTAAACTCATTTAAATCTGTTTCCCATCAAGAATATTTCATTTTTTGGGGCAATGCGTTTATTATGAATGAAGTTATCGGAATTTAAAAAGATAATATTTAAAAAAATAATTAACTTCATCATTATTAGAATATTTTTGTGTCAGTTCGTCAATGAAAATATTCCGGTAATAATAATCGTCAATTGATTTAATAATTCTACAATTTAATGACAAAAAATTAATCGATGGAATCGCCTTTGAAATTTCAACTCTATTCAATTTAATTACGCTGGAAAAATATTTGATTTTTAACTCGGAAAAATACTTCATAAATTCCAATCAACGCCGTTATACAAATTTCAATGGGTGACTTTAACAATTAAAATGTCTATGTCCACAATTTCAGGATAATTAGACTTGACATTGGAAGTGCGTTATAAATGTAGTAGTGAAGCCAAAATGATTTAATTAAAATTGTTTTTGATACGTTATATGAGAAAGATCTGTTCATGGCATTAATTTTTAGTGCCTCATTTATTTTCTATGACATCCAAACGATGCAAAAAAATCCGATTCTTCATAAAGACATTGTAATAAGCGTAAAAATAATCAGACGATAAACAGAATTTTTTTACCTTCGTTTGAAACGTTTAGTTGTCTCGCAGTCGACAATTGATAAAGAATTGTAGGTGGCAAGGTCTATACTCTGCGATAGTACGAGTCTACGTATATGCATTAGTGGTTGGATATCTCGTTCAGCACGCGACGAGTGAAATTGATACTCCAGTTGCGTATATGGCTGCCGGACAATTCTGGATTGCCTCATTCCGTCCTATGGTAACGCACATACGGGCTCGAGCTTTTAAATGGGCCAGAGGTGATGCTTTTATCGGATCATGAATTAAATTATGGGGCTCGAACGTTTTTCTTTACGATTATGAAATGTTCAGGGAAATCGATTTTTCTTTATCCAGTTTTTTGGGGATATCTCGGGAATTAATGGAAATACGCCATTTTTTCCCTAATGCTCTTTTGTAGAGAATTTCAAGAGCTGCAATTAAGGATTAGGGTAGAAAGGACGTATCTCCATTAATTTCAGAGATATTCCCAAAAAACTGAACGTGAAATACAATTGATTCTGCAAATTTCATTGTCCTTTTGTTTTTTCTCCAATTTTTCACTTTTCCGGTTCTTTTAAACTATTTTTTTGTCCTGCTTTTCCTAACGCTACAAAGGAAATTCAGGGATTGGGAACATTAAGATTGCATTTTATGGTTTTTATGTATGTATCTCACAGTGAGCGTCTCCCAGTTTCCGATAACGCAACGATAAAAGCTGCGGCTGACAACCCACTTTGATAAAGGTTTTCTTCCCCTTCTCCTCCCTCTTCCTCGTGAACGCCCCTGTCTCAGTGCTCTCCGGTTTGTTTGCAATTTCCACTGTGAATTGTATGTGGGGCTCAATGCCCTCTACCCCTATTTATTCAATGGCCATATTCATGTTTATCCGAATGTCGTAATGAAAACTGCCTTTCAAGATGGTAGTACAAAGTTTGAACAATTCTCTTGAAAATTTCTAGGGATTTTTACGGTTTTGCTTTTCAATTCGGTTGCTAGTTTTTAGTTGCGGAAATGTTTTGATAATTCACGTAGCCTTGCGCTCGATAACGGGTATGTAGGCTACATGACCACCAAATGACCGAGTTCTTCTATTGTTTTGATTCGAATTTAATGAAATTGTTTTCATCGTTATTAGTTGTTGCATCATCATTCTATTGTCTCCACGAATTCAAAATAATAATTCAAGCAATCATTCTGATGACAATTTTTCGAGGATGAATTGTATTTTTATTTATTTATCCGTACTTTGGAATACCTTAAAGGGTGAAAAAAAGCCTTAAATTTCCGAAAAAAATTCTAGCAAAAAATGAACATTTTTCCTATAGTTTCCTAAAGAACTTCAATAAACTGTTTTTCCCTAAAAATGTTCATAATTTCAAGTACAAAATTCCTTTGAAAATTTAAAAAATCAACGGCTTCTCCTTTAAGTCAGATTGTCGTTCTCCTTTATCTCTTCATAAGTAATTCATATTTTCACTTACGACATGAATTGAGTGGGTGTATCATCAAAAAAAGAGAGATACTTCATTCCTCTCTCAGGGCAAAATAGGACATTTATTAATACATAAAATTTCGTCCTGTCATTCCCTACGTATTCTCCACGAGCACATTCGGCTACTGGATGATCGCGGAGGTGCGCGAGTAGGTGGAAGGTCGACGCGTTGCTGATTCTCCGACCTTTTGCCCCAGTAAGTGGGAGGCAATAAGAGAGAGAGAGAGAATACCTTTAGTTACTTGTAACAAGACTCTTATAGTATCTAACAGTCTATACTTCATTGTACTCGGTGCACGTGTTTCATCGTCCTACATGACATTGACGTGGAAACTCTGACTCCTGTATAATTTATTTTCCCTTTTTCCCTAACGTATTCATTACTCATTCAATTACATTATAGAATCAATCTTTATTTATTCATATTTTCTTTTGCTTTTACGAAGAGATGATGGAAGAGGCAAGCGTAATATTTTAATTGGGGATGTTAAAAAAACATTTAAAATGAGAAATGTAATTAATAATCCAACGGTTTCTTTCAACCAATTGAAATGTCTACACTCGAATTTTTACCTTTTTTTTTAATTATTCATTGAAATGAATTGATGAAAATATGTAATGAAAAATAAGGAAGAAAAGCAATAATACAGTTCGTCTGAATGAGTCAGAGACCGGATGGCGAATGAGTGAGATAGGGAGAAGTACATCGCAGGTACAACTTTGAGTTATTAAGCTCTAATCCCCTTCTACCGTTTTAAGTCCCTCACTTTTTTCTTTCTTTCTGTTGAACCCGAAATCAGGGATATTCGGGTCAACAAACCCCTCTAATTTTCTCAGTCATTGTTTACTCGACGAAGATTTTTGGAATGCGTCAGACTTTATTAACCGAAAATTATATATCTATGTTTACACAAAACATTCTTCGGAATTTCTTTTCTAAATCGCCTTTTTTTTAGTAGTTAATCATTTGTGGGAAGAAAATTAATTCGTTAAAAATTTATTCATTGAGTCATTAAAAATGAAGGAAAACAAGAATAATATTATCGTAATGAATTGCTTCCTGAATTGTATAGGTAACATGGAGATTTAGAGATTCCAAATCAGGATTTCATGACTATGTGTACCGGAAATTTCACTTGCTAATGAAATCTGATAGAGTAATTATGAAATCAGTAGTGAAGTGTAAAGCGAGATGATTCAATTTGAAATCTATGATCAATTCATGAATGATCTCGGAATTTAATTGAGATTTCGGAATTTTTGTGATAAGATAATTGAAAGAAGCGCAATGTAAGAAAAATCCGTAAAAAGTAACAGATACTCAACAAAAATATTTAATTCAATAATTTTATCTAGGCACCATAGTACATATTTACCAGATCACCGTATTTTGAAATTCTCCATTAACTTTATATCACAGAAATGATCACATTGAATGTCAAGGTAAAACATCTCTCAATTGATAAATCAGATTTCCTTACTCTCATTTCCACCCATCCGTTCGTCTAATGACATTTATTTTGTCAGACGATGTTAGCTACGTTAAAACGATAGAATTTCTCAGGGATCAGACACTTCGAATGATATTCCCTCCACCTCGTTCATCCGTTGAATCGAGTTTTTATGATGATGGCTCATCTCCCCATTTCTTCTCTCTCTACTTCGCCCTGAAAAAAACATCGACTCAATCTTCCTATTTCTTTTCCTTTAACTGAGAGAACTCGAACCCCGAAACGACCCTTGTCTCTTCAATTTCCCCCATTCCTTTCTATTTCTCTACTCTACTGCGGAACACCAGTTATCCGAAAATTCTTTCCTTGTATACAATAAAATATTTCCCTCAACGTTATTCATTTTTTTTTAACTTTTCCTTGGTTAAAAATAAAGGAAAAAAAATGAACAGAGTATCGCAACTTTATCCAACAATTTTCGAAAGTTTTGTGATTTTCTTTTCTTCTTGTTTCGTTGTAAATGCAGTGAGAAATAATGCCCTGACAGGTGAGAAATAAAGTAGGAAACAGGTGAAAGAAAATAAGTAAACTCGGATAAAGAATGGAAGTGAGGCTTGAATTGTGTAAATAATGTGAAAAAAAAAACGAATACCTCAACTCTGGTGAAGAAAACAATTTAAAAATATCTTGTTTCTCAAACGACAAGAAGATCCGTCATAACGACAGGTAATGTCCATTGCATTTCTTATGAAATGAGATTTCATTGTGCCAAGGAGAGGTAAATCTCGGAGCATTTACTTCTTCTCTGTCTACCGAGGTAAAAGAGAAAAAAGATCGAAACCGTTGTTTGTGAATCTCCGAAAAGCCGAGTTGAGTACTTTACCGATAACTTGGATCTCTAGCATTCTCCATCTGTTTTATCGACAGAGCTATTAAATCCCTGTCTTTCTCTCTGTTCCACTTTAAAGGCCAAATGAAAACAAAGAGATTCCGTGGCTGAGATTGTCTCAGTAAATAAATTTATCATGAAAAATAAGTAAATCTATTTTAAAATTACATTTGGTATAAAAATTTTATTTTAAAAAATTTCACCATTGTATTCTATTGTTATCTTCACGTGAAATAACATGATTTACAAAGATGGAAGTTGAGGAAGAAGGAAACTGGAGAAAATATACCGGTGGCCTTCCACAAACGAAGGGTACCGCCCTGACAGGAAGTTATGCGGAAAGAGAAGGACAGATGTGGAGTGAGAAAGGTGAAAATATATATGTATTTATATGTTTAAAATTGTTGAAGAGCACCGTATGCCAGAGTCAATGAGATCTGTTGCCTTCCCACTCGGCACGCACGCATGATGATCCCATTCACCTTTTTCCATGGATTCGCCCATTAAAGAACACAAGAGGCCAAAAAAGTACGAGAAGTGAAAGAAAAAAGAGTTTATAAATTCTCCCCTTTTGCGCCTGTCTTCTTCCTGTCGGATTAAATATTCTCACGGTAATACCAATAAAATTCTCGTGATCGATATAAATAAATCTTCGCATTTAATTGAGAATGAAATGCCAACAGAATGTTGAAACGATGAAGATAACATTATTAATTTTGAAGTGGAAATGAGAATGAAAATTGTAGAAACCGCAGGATGCTTCTGTCATGTTCCGTTTGGTCTGAGCGATGCTTTGCTCCAGCGCAGAGCAGAAAGAATACACTCGCAAGATAAAGGGAGGGAGAAGAAGTTTTATCTGGGGCAATGGAACAGCCTCCCCCGCTTTTATTTTTCTTTCCATTTTTCGTTCTCTCGTTTATACTACTACTACTAATAGTTGTACTACTTGATGCCATCGTGAAACTCGGCGCATTTCAGCGATGGGACCGCTGTCAAGGGAAAGCTGGAGAATGAAACTTCTTACGTAAATGCAATCGTAACAGTATACCAGTGATAATTACTCGTTCGACTGAAGGAGGCAGGAGGCATCTGGTTCGTCATATCTACTTTTCCTATGCTCAATTCACTTTTCTGTACTGATGTTAAGGCAGGTTTTGATGTTTTCAATTGCCTGGTGACGAATTAATCGTAGAACAGACCGAAATGACAAATTGTCATTTTTTTCCTTGTTTACAAACGTCCTTGGTTTTTTCCGAAAATTGTATTTGACAATTTGGAGCAACTCAAAACTGTCAATTGAAATGAAGTTTATCTTCAATCGTCTTTTTATTTCTACTTCAAAAAAAATTTTAGAGCAGTATAAATAGCCATTACTTTTTGTGTTTCACGTCAGTATCGGTCTTTCCGCCATTTTGGTATGTCGCGATCGTGTCGGGACGGATGGTGCGGAGATCATCAGAACAGAATAGAGGTTCTAGAGCATTGAAGGCAAAGAGAGATAGAGTGAGCATATTCTCCGTCTCTCTTTTCTCCCTCAGAGAGGTTGTGTGAGAGAGAAGTTACTTTGTCCACTAACGTGGAAACACTGTACAAGTATACACACACGTATACATCCCTCCTCGTCAGCTCTGTTTCTCCTCTGACATCCGTCTGTTTCAGTAGTATGTCTCACTCTTGAGCATTTCATTTATACCTACTGAAATATCCATCCTTCTTTCTCTCGTTCTCTTTGTCTCTCCCATCCTCTTTATCTTTGTCCCCACGATTGTATAGTATATACAGTCTGCCAATAAAATTTACCAGTGCTTATACAGTGTTGGAAATGCGTGACGTAGGTCGGGAGAGAAAACCGACACGTAGGATTCTCAAAAGGAAATTTAGAAAATGAAAAAACTAGTCAACAAATCGTTGCGTCTCTTTATACTTATTTATCGGAAGAAATTTGAATTTTTATGGGTTTTTTCGAGGAGATAACCTTTTAAAGATAACGAAAAAAGATGGATATATTCACTTCGTTTGTTCTGGATTAAATAGCACGGTTTTTCAGGAAAATACTTCGAGAAAAATCATGATTTTAATAAATTATTGACAGAGTGTTATTATAAAATTGCACTTATTTTCAATAGCTCATGTTTTCCCTATTTCTTGTTGCATTCTTCCATTCTTGATGCAACCAAGTCTAATGACTTTGAGTAAATTACCACGAATTCAACTGTTTGCGTGTGCTTCCCAGAGTACATCCGCACTGTTGAACCACGGTACGCCTATATTTACAAAAGAGAGAAAGAGAGAGTGTTATTTGACCTTCGGAAATATCTTGTTTCGGGAATTTCAAGATGATGCATATATATTTCTACCACAATTCCTCGAAACGTTGCCAACACAAATCGATTTCACATAATTAACCTCAATTCGAATTCGTTGAAAGTATTAATTTACGAAAGTGAAATTTGCCATCAACGATGATTTAAATTAACTTTATTAATTAATAAAACTAATGATTACAAATTAATTCATCAAGCGTTTCATGAATATGGTCCATTCATCGACGCGCATCAACCCAAGAAACCATCAGGACAATGATTCACCGATCGGGCATATCAATTCGTTTGAAATTCCACGGATCCCAGTAAAGCCAAATAGGGTTTGAGGAAGTTCGAGAGTCAAGAAATTTCCAAGAGCGAGAGAATTTACACACACACATCCCTCTGGTCGACAGTTCAGGGCAAGTGAAATGCCTAACTAGTATCTGATCCTCTGTCCTTCTCTATTTGCGAGAGAAGACAAAGTGAGGGAGGGTGAATGGCGCGGGGAAAGGGGCGGCAAGAGAGGGAGAATAATAGAGGAGATCTCCCACGTTTTCCGAGTGAGGCGGCGTGACGGTCGAGCGGCCATTTTGATAATCTCCCACCTTTTCGTCGCGCGCGCCACTTCTCCCTCTCCCTTCTTCCCCAGGATATTCGCTACCACAATCTCAATCTTTCTCCGTTGCTCTTTCTTCTCTTGAAGCAATCAAAAAAATTCCATCTCTCTTCATCTCATTGCGAAATTCCGGAGTTGGCGCTCGTTTGCTCCTCTACTTTGTATCATATCGTTTTCTTTCTCTCCAACTACCGAATGCTCGGCTTTTTCTCATCCGTGTGTATATCGGATGCACGAGCTTTCGCAAAGGACGAATCCATGGCTCGTGTGCGAATTTTCCTCTTGCTCACTCCGTTCTTATGTACTACCTACTAGTTCTCCTTCTCTCCTCTTTTTTTTTCTTCTTCCATGACTCTTTGCCTCCTCTCTTTTACCTACTACTACTAACCATCAGCTCTTCCACTCCCACGAGAGCATTCGCTCGTTTCTACCGCACCTCTTACCTCCTCTCTCAACTGTTTCAACTGTATACACTACTACAATCCGAGTACTCTCTTGCCTTCCAACAAAACTGCGCGCGATCTCGCTTCGACGCTTGAACCACCGTTTTACACTGTCCTTCGTTGTTTTATCTCTTTCTCACACGCTGTTGTATCAGTCGGCTCGTGTGCGTGGTTCAGTCGCGACCGGAAAGTGCCAGTTTCACTTGAGCTCTAATCGCCTCATTGCTTCTCCACGACATACTGTAAAATACTCGTGACGTTTTTTTTATTTATTTATCTTCGATCGATAAAAATTTTGATCTCTCGTGCTTTATCGAATTTTCAGTGGAGTTTATCATAGTTTGTTTTTATATTGTGAGAGTGAAAAGTTGAGTTTTAATGACAAAGAGGATAAAAGTTCCGAAACATGGAGTGATGTGAGTGAATATTCTTGAATGCGGATTATTCTAATATTTTTTTCTTTGCTAACGAGAATCTTGTTTAGGAAAATCCAGTGAAAAGTGTGACGCGCTTATTCGAGAAGATGAATTAAATGTTCATGTCCTTTATTCTTCCGTTCAATTATTATCCTCTGCACATTTCTACGATCAATCAGTGTCCGAAGTGTAGTCTATTCTCTTGTTTATTTTCCTTGCTCTTCTACATTGAGTATTCCTTGCTCATAATATTACCAAAGTAACGACGCAGAGGTGACCTTTCGCGCTCACGTCGCGCGCACAACACATCAAGGCACAAGTGTAATGCTGTGTGTGGTTTTAAAAAAACGTATTAACGAAGGAAGCAACTTGGAGAGGTTTTTAATTATTTACCATTTTTAACGTGAAATTTATTGCCATTCCCACGAATATCTTGTTAGCTTCATTATTGCTCATTGTCATTGAAATTCATGCGTCAAATGATCTCCGTCCCACGAAAGAGTCGAAATAATAGAATCAGTGAGGTTTTAATTGATAATTCTTATTGAAGAGCAAAAAAAACTGACGTGGTTGCGTCGAAGCGCGCGTTCCTGGATTAGCCGCTTCTTCGGTGCCACGTCGGGGTTTACTGGCGACAAGTTCCCTCAATGTGTGCACATTTTTTTGTTCCTCCAGTAAAACAAAGTGCATGTATGTGAAATAATCTCTCTCGAATAGTTTTAACTGGTGAAGTTGAATAAAATTGTAATAAAAAAGAAGTGGAGGGGCAAGGGGGGTGTGAGTGGATGAGGCGTTTTATCAAGGTGATAGAAGGAATTCATTGAATTATGAGAGCACAAAGTTCCACGAAGTTAACTATTGTAATAATAAATTCACGTACTGTGATACAGAATTGCGTTGGTGGTGATATCAGGATTAATTCGTCAGAATTATATTTGGATACTGCCCGACGTCGGGCACAGTCGCGTTCCTGAATACTCGGTGAGTTCTTTTTAATTCTCAAAATTAAAGGGAAATTAAAGACGAGACACTAAAAAATTTTGTGCTCTCAATTCTCAATGTTTTCGGAATTATTGCTACAATTCTTCGTATTTCCGAAAAATTTCGACTGTTGTGATGATAATTCCTGCTGAAATGATAAACTAATCAGTGATGTTTATCATGTTATGAAAAACGGCATTAAAGACCGACGATAGCGCCCCGTAGTGACGTCAGACTAGTGACTTTAGCACATACCAGTTCATGAAAAACGCTTAAACGCGTCAGTTATGAAATTCTCAGTCGTCCATTGTCCCGTAGTGACTCTATTCTACGACTTTACTTCATTCTTTTTCCTTGTTCGAAGTTTGTTGATACGTGTGGGTTCTCCCCGTGACGTCACGACAATCTGCCACAAAGTGTTTGTTCCGTAATGATTTGTTTCAGTGTTAAAAAATTAAATGAAAGCAATAAGTGAAGAATAAAGAAAAGATAAACATGGTTTCGTGTAATTTCAGCTGATCTTTACGGCTTATTGCCTTTCCTCGTCATTATTGTTTTGTTCTCTTGTCAGGACTGTGATTATCGCAGGTTGAAGCACGTATGTTTAAATATGTTCACATAAAATTGAAGCGTCATGTATTCGCGACTATTGCAACTTGAGTTCTTCGAAGAAACAACATTTGCGTTTATATCTCTGATCGTTATTCTCTTCTCGAAGTGGTGATTCACATTTAATTGTAGCGGTGAAGTGCAACTTCTTTTTGTGCTACTATCATATGAGCGTAGGAGCATTTCTCAAAATTTATTGACAAAGATTGTGGTTATGCCGATTTTTTGAGGTTAGAATTCTTTTTAAGCGTTTTCCGAAGTTCATTGTTACGAATTTTTCGGCGATTGCATTCTGAATTGTTTCAATTTTGATTTGGGAGAATAGTTTTGCTTTCGATTGATGAAATGAAGGTTTTAGTTAGTGTTGATGGTTCTTTCATCTGAAGAAAAAAATTTTTGCAGCTAAAAAAAAACTGTGAAGCTTTGCACAATGCTCCAACTCCAGTTTTCCAGGAACAAGACACCACGTCCCGAATAATATCGCTGAGAAAAGAGATACTGATAAAGCACACGAGGGAAATGGACTAGCAGGAAGCGCACTACTTCTGTGTAATTTGAAAACCCCAGCGGTATTTGATATTCTGCCAATACGATTGAAAAATTGTCTACTTTCAGATGATGAATTAATAAATACAAGTTTTTCCTGGAGAAATGTTGAGGTAGATCCAAATTTGTGGAAATATTCATTTTTTCAAGACTCGTATAATATTGCTTCGGAGAATCTGAAATTCGGAGTACTGAATTACGTTCAGAAGAGCGAATTTCTCGAGCCAAATTTGAATGTAATAGGTTAAATAGGTCTTGGTGATATATCTTCTTTTTGAGAATGGGTTTATCTCAAATATTTTAGGAACTATAGTTCATTAAAGTTATCGGTGCTAAAAGTTGCAAAATTTGAGATCTCCGTCGCAAGTCATGCACACAAAAAAATGCGACTGAAATTTTCGGACTGATTATATTTCATCATGATTTTTTTGTGAATATCTCAGAAATTCATGGAGATACGCCCTTCTTCAAGACCTATAATAAACGATTAGGGCAAAAATAACGTATCTCCATTAATTCCTGAGATGTTCGCAAAAAAACTGATGACTTACAGTCGTAAAAATATCAAAATATTCAATTAATGCTCATCAGCACAAGTGAAAATGGAAACTCACTGCACTCGGAGAACAAAATGCAGATGTTATTGATCTGTAACTCCAACAGTCTCCAACACTCTCGCCATTGTCGAGATATGTAAGGGAATAAATAAGCTGTAACAATTCAAATTTCACAATCCATTCAGAAGTAATATTCATTAAAATAATGGAAAATCCAGATAATTATTAATTCAACAGTTTCCTCATGATTTCATAAGGAAAACAAGAATAATTGTCACTACTGACAGGATTAACCAGGGAATAATTTAACCATAATCCTCGAAATGCTAAAAAAACCTCAAAAGAAATTGTACAAGAAGCATTACCAACAGTAAAACGAGGTCGCGCGCATCGCTTTACGTTGTAGCACGTGCTCAGGATCACGTATACAAATCGGTACAGGGGCAAGGTGTGTGTGTGTTCCTTAAATGTATGTGTGTGACAGACTTGTGTCCACTAGAACAGTCGGAAGCGTTTTAGAACGGTTCAAGAGAGAAGGGAGGAGGCATGTGACAAGGTGGGAGGAAACACACTGCGATAAGCCGATTGCCTGGACGAGTGAGATATCGATCGTTAGGTTAATCGTAGAAATGCTCAAAGCGCCAAACGTTGTTGAGTAGCATGTATAACTCGTGAAATCCAATCGCCAGGCGCACACATACATGCGGAGTCAATTGCATCTCCTCAGCATTGATTATAAACTCCTCCGACCGCTTTAATAGAAATCAACGGATGAAATTATAATTCTTCTTTCCTCATTCATTTTATTTTATGCGTAAGGGGTTTGCGTGACAAGGTCACAGACAGGTCAACATGATAAATTCAACAACAAATGTTGAACTAACTTCAGGAAAATCATTCTTCATTCTTTATCCTTGCGATAGAAAAAGAGGATAGATATTTATATGGATTCTTTACTTCTTCCTATTTCAAGAGCTTTGAGGTATGTTTGAGAGAGTATCGCATTTCGTGAGATTAAATGGAAGGGTAACTCGTAAAATTTTTGGTAACGGACGTATAGTAAAGTTTGGAGAGTAGAGGCATCTGTATTAGTCCAACGGTTCGCTGGCGTGACACAAAGGGACTTTGTACGCCCGTAGAAAACGCAAAGTGCTGCGCGTGACTTGACATTCCTTTTTCCTCAGACTTTTTCGCCTGCATTTCTACCTCTTTTTTCATCAATTCCTTTACATTCGGTTCCTTTTGTTCTTCCATCTATCTCTCTCGATGTGTATACTTCAATTATTTTCGCACCAGTCGCTTCTTCGGAGATTGCTCGTGATTTGCTCCATTCCCAATTTTTTACGCCATACGCCAAATAATATTGATATAGGTCAGGAAAATGAATATTTAAATATAGAGGAATGAATTTGAAGAGGAATGGAGTATAAAAATTAATCAATAATAATATCACGACAAATTTTACCGGGAAAAATAATGAACCAGAGGTATCATATCCGTTGATCACGAAACACAGAGAGTGAGAGAGACGAGGTGAAATTGAGGAGTGGGGATAGGTTGGATAAAATGTATTTATAGTTGTAGAGTACACAAGAGATATACCCGTGATCGGTAAGGGTGAAAAATGCGAGTTGCACGCGCACGACATAAATAACGGTTTAACGCTGGTTGTCGATAAAACTCACGCGAATTTTTCCACCGGGCACGCGACCCCCTCACCCTTCGCTCTACCATCTTGCTCGAGTTATAGTGTCAAATAACAAGTTTTTTATTCAACTCCGCTCTCGTTAATACGCTCGGAATCATACAGAATTTAATGCAAACAAATGCTGATAGGATTTTGAAAACAGATGGGAATTATTTTTATTTAATTTTGTGACGATTAATGGATTGAAATAGTATTGCAGTGAATTCTTTCACTCTTGAAGAAATAGAGGGAAAAATTATATGAATTCGAACAAATTAGAATATAGTCGTCGTCAAATATGTGTTTTGAGTCGCGACATATACACACCGTAGTTGGCCGTCCGTTTGATTTATTAATCTGCCTGCGGCGGCGCGTCGTCAACGTCGTCACTGATGTAAACGAGAAAGAGGCAGAGAGTTTATGGCGATGGGAGGAGAGAGGAAACTCGGCACAAACTGGCGAACTGAATTTGTCCGATGCGTTGTAGAAATCTCTCGTGTATTGTAATTAACATCGTGTACTTTTCCAATGTATTTTTCTTTCTCATTCTGTCCGTGAAAAAATTCAAAAATATTTGCATGTCAAATAGAAAGAAATACTCGTAAATAAATTACACAAAATGGTATACATTTGTTAGTAAATAAAATGAAAATCGAGACAAGTTAAACATGTGTAGATATGAAATTCGATCACTTATTTTTGTAATTAAAAACGTTGATGAGAGAATTTAAGAATATAAGAGAAATAATTTATGTCGATTTAAGTCGATTTTTTTTTCGCCGATCTTCTCTTACAAATATCTCGGAAACTAATGGAGATATGCCTTTTTTGCCCTAATGCTTTTTTGTAGAGAATTCCAAGAGCTACAAAAAAGCATTAGGGCAAAAAGGACGTATCTCCATTAATTCCCGAGATATTTCAGGAAAACTATTGACAGAAAAAATCGACATCCTGTTTTACCTCTTCACTACTGATATGAACTTATATACTGATTTGTTTTCTCTTTTTCCCGTCTCCTTTGTTCCGTTTGGTGAAGCGATATTTGAAGACCGTCTGAAGGCCGATCACCTCTTTGTCCTCATCGTCATTCCCATCAGATTGTGATGTTTGTTAGTTACATTTTTTATTTTCTTTAATTTCTGCATTGATTCTCACAAACGATGTTAGTATGTCAGTGTCGAGGCGAAACGCACCTCGATACTCGAACAATCACGCAGTTCAACAATACAAAATGGATGAACTATCCTTCAGTTATGAAAATTCAAAATCATTTACACTTTGGAACTTGTTCCAACAGCGATTGTTTAACATCATTGGAATATCAAATATCATTATGTCTACATTGTGCAATGATAATTCTTTTTTCTCGTCACGCATTGTGTTAACGATTGAATGGAAATGAAAAAATTGCCGAATGGAATAATCGAGAATTCGCCGACTAGCATTCCGGTATTTAGCCTTCGCTTAGTGCTCGAAATAAACGCGACAACTCATTCTCGTTTCCTCTCACTTCAATATCTCCTGCATCACTTCAATATTCTGGATCTCTTTCGCGTCTTTTGCGCGCGCAGTCATCTAAAATCGTTTCCTCCTCTTGCCTACAGTCTCTTTATTTTTTTCTTTTTTTTTCTCGCCGTCTTCTCTTTTTCACGACACTAACTCGCTACTTCTTACCCTGACTATATTTATCATATTATAAACGTACACGTGACATACTTGACAGATACGTCGGAATTGATACTTTATTTCAAAATATATTTCAACTATTTGAAAAGATTTATCAAAAGGTTTATTCTATGAAGTTTTTCGAATTATCGTAAATAGAAGAATTTTATATTTTTAATTTGATGTTTCACTTGACGTCCAATTTTTTTTTAACTTCCCAGAAAATACAATGAAAATTTAACGATTTTATCACGACAATCTCCATTCATAAAATACAACAGGTTTTGAAATATTAATGGGAGTTTCATTTGAATTATTGATTATTCAAATATCTTTTATGCCTCAATGTCAAACGGTCAACAGTATGATTAACTTACTATTTAAATTAGCTTAACGATGTTATTTTCTTCATGAATTTCTAGTGTGGACCGGGACCGGCTTCGGGAGCGTGAGCGTCAAGCACGCGCGGCGATGTCGGTCCAAGCGGAACAAGCAGCGGCGGGTGGTGGTCCGGACACCCGACATGGTCACCACAACCACGGCCACCATCATCATCACGCAAATTCCCACGCATCCGCTGCCGCATCACTTTTCCGTGCTCCCGTCAAGGTAAGTGTCATAAAAATAATTTATTCTCTTCCTTTTTTCCGAAGCTTGTTCCATTCTTTCCGATTAAGAGCAACAAAAGAACCGAAAAGTACAAAATAAAATTATGGAAACCTTTTTGTAAATTTTTTATCGTTTCACAAAAAGGTTCGATTTTTTTTTCATCATCGATTTTTCAAGAATATCTCGGGAAATAATGGAGATACGCCGTTTTTGCCCTAATGCTTTATTGTAGCTCTTGAAATTCTCTACAATTAAGGATTAGGACAAAAAGGACGTATCTCTATTATTTTCGGAGATATTCGCAAAAAACTGATGGTGAAATAAAGTCGATTTGTCTGAAAATTTCACAGTCGTTCTCTTGATAAATTTTCGGTGACGAATATAAATTAATTAAATTAATTTAGTTAGCATTTTTTTTCTCTTCAACAAATTGATTCTTTTGCAATGAAAAGAGAGATAAAAATAATGGTGCAAACTCAATAAATAAGAGAATGAAAAGAAAACGGTACACAATCGATCAATGAATTATCCCTCGTGTTTGTCTCTCAGTTTCAACCGGAAGTTGATTTCTCGATCTCAAACCACCATTTTCCTGTGTCTCAGGGCTCTCGTTTCAACAGGTGTGTCGGTTTAACTTTTTTTAAACTCGTTTAATAATCCTTTTACGAGCCACCTTTTACTCTCCAATCCATTTTTATTCTTTTTTTTCTCTGGTGGATCACAAGTTTATGATTTTTATATTCAAATATTGAAGGTTCATCCAATAGTTCTTCATACTTTATCAATACATGCGAAAATAGGAATCTTGGTTCTCTATTATCAGAGAGTGAAGGAAATCGATTGTTTCCAATTACATTGATTCACTCATTCATTTCCTTTTGAATCTCATTATTCAGTTCTCGAAATAACTTTAAAAGTAACGAAAATGAAGGCAGGTATGAAAATCGAAATTTCATTCTACGGATAAAGTGAAATTAAGAAAATTAATTGGTTAATTTAATTTTCCCAAAATTATTTCGGAAATAGCGGTGATTTATGATGATGAATAATTTATTTTCTTATTGAAGAGATTGTGAGTTGAATTATCTTATCGGTGAAGAATTTTGAAGTCCTCGAGAGCGTTTATATTCTTGGAACAAAAGAAAGAATTCTATAATGTGAAGTGTTTCATATTTAAATTCTTTTTGTCATTCAAAATGGAAGAAATCGATCAGAGAGTGTATAACGAATTATACAATGGTTCGTCGCGTCAGAAAAAAAATATATAGTCAATATATATTTGAATATATCCCAAAATATAATATACGAATATCCGATAAAATATATTCACAAATATATGTCAAAGCGATTTATTCATTCCCTTTCCCACCAAAAACCCAATTCACCTTTCAATATCATTAAATTAATCATCCGATTAAACAAACTAAAACC
The DNA here is from genome assembly GCA_018902275.1 of Aleiodes sp. PSUC_FEM 10030003. Lineage (NCBI taxonomy): Eukaryota > Metazoa > Arthropoda > Insecta > Hymenoptera > Braconidae > Aleiodes > Aleiodes sp. PSUC_FEM 10030003. Next base: position 20,247 of record JABSMS010052687.1, read on the forward strand.
AAATGATTTGTAATTCAAATTATTTTGTTAGCTCGACAAATTAATTGTCATAATAATCTTTCGAATATTCCTAATGGGATTACAATTGTTGATATATTATTTGTCAAAGACGTGAGAAGGGTAGAGAGGTGGAATTCATGATGATGCAGGACGGTTTCGGTGTCGAGAGTGCGCGACTAGGCGGAAAGACCTAGTGATTTGTAGGTCGCTTCGATATTGTGGATTATAACGTTGCTAGGGAATTACGTAATATTCTCAAGCGCATGGAGAGTCGATTCTCCGTCTTTGTTTGTACCGCACTTGCAATCTCAGATTTGTGTACACGATGTCGATACATAACGCGCTGTATGCAGTTTGCTGTACATAATATTATTATTTCTTCTCTCCAGTTGCTCTGCTAGATTACAGCGCTTTTGAAGCGACCAATCGAGCGTATTCTCAAGGTCCACCGCACCTCAGTAAAAAAAAATGAATAAATAAAAGATGATAATGCATTGCAATTGATCTCAACGAAAAAATATGAATTATATCAGTAGCGAAGAGGTAAAGCAGGATAAGTCGATTTTTCTCAAATATCTCAGAAACTAATGGAGATACGTCCTTTTTGCCCTAATGCTTTTTTGTAGCTCTTGAAATTCTCTACAAAAAAGCATTCAGGCAAAAAGGGCGTATCTCCATTAGTTAATATAAATTTGTTCATTCAAATATTTTGATTAATGTTTCATAGTAACTTTCACTCTAATTATTCATTAAAATTAACAAGGGAAGGCAGAATCTCGAGGTCAAGTTAAGACGGTGATAAAATATTAAGTGTGTTGAGATTGCATGTGTTGTGCAGCATTGGAAAAAATTGTTTTAGGAGGCTTTTATCGCATAAAGTCGACTGTCAGCATTACGGCTGATCGCATACAGCGATCTGCAAATATGCGTAGGTGCATACACGCCGGTTATAATGTAACAAGTATACACACCCTGGTTATCTCTGGTCGAGTCTGGTGTATGTAATGAGATCAATTATCCAGACTCTAATCGGTTAACACGTTTTGCTTAATATCATCGCAGTATCGAATGTTTTTTAATATTAAAAATCAAAGATAAGAAGAAAAAAAAATGTAATATTCAAATGAAGATTGCTTGCACATGTCGAAAAAAAACGAACAATAGTCAATAATTAAATTAATTATTTCATGAATTTTGTGCCCGAAAATTCTGGAATTTTTTTAAAACAATTATAATATTTATTTCACCGCACAAAATCGAAGGTCACTAAATCATTATTCATCTCAATTGCTTTCGAAGGACCTTCAACAAAATTATTCGACTATTTTTAAAATGCTCCAGAATTTCTAGAACAATGATTTAAAAAGCTCCCTAAAATATTCTTCCAACAAAATATTTAGTCTTTTTTCCTGCTTCCTCATTTTTTTTAATTCTCTTTTTTGCACCGTCGAGGCACACGGTCGACGAGACCTCCCGTTTCTCTTCCAATGCGACGTTGTATAATTCAAATCTTCTCTCTTTTCCCTTCCTCCTCTTCCTGCCTCTTCATATATATATATATATATGTATCATCGTAACGTCCGCGGTTGCACAGCGTCACGTGATGAATTTTAAAACGTACCATGACTTCTATACTCCAAACTATCTCGTTCGATCGTCATTCAGTTTATGTGTCAGTTCATTGCCGTCATGTTGCTTTTTTATGGGGTTAGTGGATTTATGAGAAGTAAAATAATTTTTCGATGGTACTTCAACAGTTGATTATTTCGATTGATAATTTTTTTTATTGTATTTTTTTTTGGTTTTTTTAAAATTTGAATTGAAGAGGAAAATGATTGATTTAGTATGGAAAATTTATTCGATAAATTATTCAATATTTGTTCTAATTTCGTTATACTTTCTTGGATTGATTAGACAATTAATTTAGAAATATTAAACAAATTAATTTTATTGAGAATAAAAGAAACATTTTAATTGATTGCGTCTTCCTGAAATCGATTTTTTTCGCCGCGATTCTCGTGCGAATATCTCGAAAACTAATGAAGATACGCCCTTTTTGCCCTAATGCTTTTTTGTAGAGGATTTCAAGGACTACAAAAAAGCATTAGGGCAGAAAGGACGTATCTCCATTAATTCCCGAGATATTTCAGAGAAACCATTGACAGAAAAAATCGACTTATCCTATTTTACCTCTTCACTACTGAATTAAATAATTAAAATCTTAGTTAAATA
>JABSMS010052796.1:0-22469 GCA_018902275.1 Aleiodes sp. PSUC_FEM 10030003
ATATTTTGGATTCATATTTTGAATATTCAATTCATTTTTTGAATTGAATAGTATTATTCAATTCAATTCAATTCAAACACTATTCGCACACCCCTATTATATACTAATTAGAGTAAGGTAAGGTACATTTTTATAACTTTAAATATTTGGTTTGCACTTAAAAGTTCTTGGTCCAAAAAACCCTTTTCACCTCTCCTGTTGGGCTAGAGCACCGCTAATTAGTTATTGGTATAATATGTTTCCACTGAACCGACGCGACCAGCTTCTAGAATGGCGGATTGAGTTTTCAAAAAAAAATCGAAAATCTCCGTATTTTTTTAAATGAAAGCATTGAAAAAAGAATTATTTTGCAGTTCCATTCGGATGTTCATTTTACTAAATTTTCATTTATTTCATATGAATATTCTAAAGAATAGTAAATCGTTGGTAACTTTTCAAGTGACAATACGAAACAAAGAAAACTCAATTACTTCTAAATATGTGTTCAGTGAAGGATTTTCAACAGCATTCCTGAATGCAGAGGATGGTTGTTGTTTCTAAATGTTTATGACTCACAATACACTCAATTTCAAGTGAATGTGCTGGGAAAGTGAATTTTTATTGATACTATTGCTCCCATGTGAGTGTATTTCTAGGGACAATAAACATAGATAGCATGGAACCGTTGTGTTCATAGCAATATTATCGATTGACTTGAATGAAATATTCAACATCATTGGAAATAACGATGATGAAAGACATGTTAAGATAGATGTATATGAAAGGATCATCAGTAATGACCGTTTACGAGTAATTTACTAGAATAACTCGATAGCTAGCACGTGTCACTTTGTCCACGATAAATTATTGATGTTGCTCCCTCTGTGGTAGCGGCGCCAGTATTGTGGATTCTCTTGGGGAACAATTCTCGAGTTCATCAACGTTCGTGGGAACAATAAAGTGCATCCTTCAGATAATAAGCATTAAAATGAAACCACAAGTGATGTTTCGTATTTTAATGTTTTTTGGTAACTTAACGTGCACTTGGCCTCAAAAACAAAATGCTAACAAATGGCAAAAAATTGGGAATAATTTCAAGTGGAACTTTATACTAATCAATGTAGTTGGACTCCTTGTACCACTATCGTCTGCAGTGTACTATCATCGGCATAGTATCATAGTAATGAAAACATTGTCCGAACTGAATGCATTGAGTGATGTATTGCTCAATCTTTTCTTGTGCCGATGGCAACGTGATCGTTTGCGGGTAATTGGTATGAGAATTTTTGCAATATTGAAAAAATTGATATTGATCGACAAAAATGTTTGAATCTACAGAAATTATTGATAGAAGTAGAGGAATATATGGAGTCAATGAGCGAAGGTGAAGAAAGCGAAATACTTGATAAATTTTTCAACCAATATCTACCATTTTGGGGATTCGTTGGACTATCATATTTTCAAACTGCAATAGCCTTCTCGTGTGGACCAGTCATTATGCCATCGATACTCCCCGCTGATGCCTGGTATCCATTTCCAATCCAACTATTTTCACCTTTATATTTTTCACTTTATATTCAGCAAGTTCTCGCCATTATTCAAACTGGAATGTGTATCACAGTAGATTTTATGATAGCATTCCTACTTAGTTATCTCGCAGCAAGATTAGAGGGATTAAATAGAAACTTCAGGTGGGTCAGTAATCAGAAAGATTTGAGCGCTTGTATTCGAAAACATGGAGATTATATAAGGTAAAATATCTTTCGCTGAGCTCAATATTATAAATAAAGAATAAATAGAGGTCCATTTAATAGATATGCAGATGAACTTGGCACTGCTGTTCGATTTATAATACTCAAGAGTAACGTTACGATGGCTATGGCTGCTATTTTTGGTGCATTCCCTATCCTCTATGCAAGTTACTGATTCTTTCTTAAATACACGTTTCATTATTTTTATCATGTTTTGGTTTCTATACGCAGAATGAGCCCTTACCTATAATTTCTCAATTTATTCTTATGGTTGTCGGTGGTTGCCTGCGGTTATATGTCACTGCCTGGCCAGCAGATAACGTTCGTGAAATTGTATGTTTTTAATTATTGTTCACGACAATGAACAAGCATAATAACAAATTCATTTATATACATTTATTTATAGAGTGAAAAAATAGCATGGTCAGTTTATAACTCTCCATGGGTCGGAAGTTCACGAGAAATGCAAAAAACAATAAGCATTGTAATTCATCGAACCCATCGACCGCTTATTATTTCAGTTCCTGGTGTACTTCCTGCTCTAACTCTAAAATTTTATGCAACTGTAAGTAGTACATAAATCGGATGATCTAGTGTCATAATCATTTTTTTTACTTTAATGCATACACATCATATTATAATATTATTAGAATAATATAATTAAACCTTCCGTGCGGATGAACTACGAAAAACCACAAAGGTGTTACAGAAGAGATTACAAGTTCCGCTTACCGGACAGTATAGTGAGGAGAGTTTATCCGTATAAGAGGATTAATCAGACAATAAATTCTCCGAGGAAAACAGATTTAAGTCTCAGTATTTCTATCTTATAATCACACTCTAATGAGCGCAAACCTGATAAACCTATGTTGCTATTCACCATTCGGAAGCCTCAGTCTTCTCATGCTCTTCCCATAACAATAGGAGAGTATTTTAAGTATTTAACCGTATTTTTTCTCTTTTCTTTTTCCAGTTCTTATCATCAACTCTTTCCTATTTCATGACATTACGAGCTGTACTGCACAAATGAAAGCTTCTTCCTTATCAGTGATAACTCTCTAAAAACGAGGCTTATGAAGATTATTTCCACGAACTTGAAATTTTACTGTAATTATGTAGAGAGGTCTTTGATTACATTTCAGTTTGATTTCCATGAACTATCATATCAAAGCATATATTCAAACAAAAAAAATCGTATGCTGGTATGTAACATGACATATAAGAGTGAAATTCATATGAACTCTTGCAGTGTGAATGACATGTGGCAGATGAGTCGTAAATGTGTCTCTATGTCGTATGCTCACTCACAGTCTTCGTATACAATTGTCGGATGATATTTCAATCACTTTGAGTTGATTCATTGAAAAAATAATGTTTATTCGAATTTTTTTATCGATTTCCCGTAAGGAGGTCTTTATTCGTAGTTGAATCGACAGCTGTGCGCTTCTAAGATTGATTTCAATACAAATAAATTGTCAAGTTGTTAGAATCTTCTTAGTTCCCCATGGAAATTCATTTCCTGTTGTAAATTCCAGGCTTCTGAATTCTTCAGAATTAAATGTATGAAGCTATTGCACGCTGATAGTTTTTTTTTTGAAATTAGTGGATTCGATTGATTTTAGTCGTCTTGAGTATAAATTGGAATTTATTCACGAATGTTTTCACTAAATGATGTTTTCAAATTATCAAAAATGGTAATGGTAGAATTTTAAATATGTTTCAATTGATAATATCGAACTCTAAGATAAATGGAGGAGCTTTTGTGGTAATTGTTTGAAAGCCGCAGAGTGGGCATTCTGGAAAGGAGGTTTTTGGCGGATCTACGAGAATTTTTCCTCGTTTCAGGTTGAAACAGAGGGAAGTTTTCCGGGCCTTAGGCTGAATTAGAAGCAGATACATCTGGGACTAGAAAGAACTGACTGAGCTCTCGCGATGACGAAGGATTGATAGTTATGAAGATGAACAGGGCAGTATTTGCTTCGACAGTTGACTAATGAAACTATACTCTATTATTGGAAGAGTTGCAAAAGATTTGTGAGAATATGCGGGTCCAAGAATTCAGGTCAAAAATGGTTTCCTACTATTTTATTGACGCACAAAATCAAAAAAATACTCACTCTGAAATTATGCGGTGAAAACAACATGTGTCGGGTGTTTTGCAAGCACCACGGATGGTAAGAGCAATTATCTATCAAAGACTGTTGTACTTTATTTCCCGTACAAAAGTCGCCTTTTGCGTCATTTAACTATAGATAAATATTAAATTGCTAAGTATTTTGACAAAACCGTTTTTTCAGTTATGACTAATGAATAGTATAGTATAGCTGTAGTAAGCTATAAACTTGAATTTGATGTTATGTACTTTTTTTTTGGATTCAATGTTATATTGCAGTTTCAAATATCATTTCAATATTTAGAGTATACAATGGGAACAATTCAGTTGACATGACTATGGATAAAACTAAAATAAATTATATTTCATTTGATTGTTCGCCAGAATACGAAATTTCATTCAGAACAGAATAACGTTCAAAAAAGAAGTCGTTATTATTATTCACTTTCTTTAATTGTGATTTGAACTGTCTAATGGGAATACTAACTGTTGATTCTAACAAGCGCTCCTTTATCTGCTTCAAACAACTGCTTTACCAACTGCCAATGTTCATCTAATTTGAAATATATGGACCTCTCCTCAGTGTATCCGCCACGGTTTCGCCTTTGGGCTTTGGGTCATTCCTTTGTAGGTCTGATGCCTTTGATAGATTAGCAAAATCCAAATACTATGCTATCAACGTTGAGACTTTTTAGAATTTTCTACAAGACTTCTCTTTATAAGTCAGAATTACCTGATTGGAGACATTTCCGATAGTTAGCAAGTAACTGAACTTTTCTGTCGAGAGAGTCGTTAAATGAAGAAAAAAAAATTCAAACAAAATTTCACCAATAAGTCGATTAGAGTGCAAAAAATGAGGTATGAATAAAATTATTCCGTAAAATTACTGGGAAGCAGGATGGCAAGGAAATTATGGAGTCGGTAGCTGCGAGCTATTGCTACCGGATTAATGGATTTATTAGTGAGTTCACATTTGTCCACGTCAATTCCTGGCGATTAATTTTCACTTGTTTCCGGGTGTATATTTGTGGTTTACTGTGAGTGCGTTCCTAGGTGTGAAACTCCGATGGTGGTTTGTCTCGGTGAGTAACGCAATTGCCTCTATGATCGATTTTTGAGTCATTCATTGACTATCAATGAATAGCAACTGGGATATCAGCATCTTCGTTTCTGTATTTGCCTAAAAGATAAGAAATCCATAAAATATAATGCATATGAAAGATATTGTGAAAAATGAAATTTTACAACATGTACTTACTCATAAATTATCGTTACAAGTAAAACAGCTAGGATGGCATCAGTGCTAGTAGCTATGTTGCCAGACTAGCAATTAAAAGTGTGCTAAGCGCGCTCGCATTACATTCATAATAGTTTTCCAAAAATCACTTATAATTGTATTAATATGTTCGCTGAGAAGAGGATACTGTTTTTGCAATAATTATCTTAAATCACAATTTTTTTCTTCGGCGATTTGAGAATTCTGGTCTCAGGGGCCACAAAAGCGAAGCGTTACAGTTTTGAGTTTCTCCGAGGGAAATTTGAGGCAGCACACGGAATAATTGGCATTAAATGTCATCGTTAATTATTTTATACATTTATCATCTTTTCATTTGCAATTAGTTCAATTGTTTAAATCAATAATTCTTCTCAATTTCAAATTTATTTTATCGTCAACAATTATTTCGTTGCCTTAGAGTCAAACGAATCCATTATTCCCGGTTATGGTAAACTTGAGGAATTTTAATTTCCGACGATTAGTGCCCTACTCTGATCCTCTATTTTTTAGCTTGATAGATATGAATCCCATCATAGAGAAAACTTTTACTACTGGAACATGACAGGGTACCACCAAATCAATACAGGATATCCAATAATGCGGTTTGAAATGAGTTGTCAGGGAGGGCCATTTTCCTATATGTGGGGATTTTCATATTTTTTCCGCTATTTTACATATTTTTCCTATATTATATTATATATGTGAGCTGTTGCAGAACATTCTGCATATTATACAATAAACTTGTCTTTCTTATGTTGACGTAGAAAAATGATGGTAGGAAAAAACAAATTTTTTTACTTTCGTGGAAAAATTCGAAACTTGATAGTTTGTATTCCAAAATTTTGTGAAATCACATTCTTTGGGTGGATTTCATATCAATATTTATTTTTCCGTAAGCTCTGAATAGACTTTCATGTAATTATCCTGTAATTATCCTGACGTATTTTTCACTATCACTTGATATACATTATAATATCAATTGGATCATATGTAATTAGGATCAAACTGTATTTGATGCTATTTGCAATATTCCTCAGTCGTAATCCTGGGATTAGAAATTTGTAGAAATATTCATTTCAAGATACTAATAACGAAAAAAAAAATCGATTTATCAAGATCACATTATGTCATTTAATAATCTTATTTTGTTAACAGTGATACATAATTCAATGCTTCATCATATAGAAAGCCCGTGGTTGAGTATGAAGCTTTTAAATTCAATGTAATATATGTCGTTCCAGAAAAGTGTAGGCGTGATGATAAATTATTCTAAATACTAAAAGTCAAGACGGCAGAAGCCTATCGAGTTACGTAATACTAATATCGCATGCTGAAGAGTGCTAAGAGACATAAAATATAATATCCCCTTCTTTCATTATGTTGAATAGAACATAAATTTACGAAGTCAGAAAATACATATAGAAATGATAATAATAAAAATTTTCAAATCACGTTGATTTCTTCTCCTTATTAAGTATAACTCATGATGAATGGTAAATTTCCATTGCGTGCTTGGATCAATTTCGGTACCGGAAGTCGATTATACTCCGACGTTTGGCTGATGTTCAGCCGATTAACCAAATCCTACCTGTAAGCATACTTTGTTCCTTCATTGGTTTCTCTAGTAAGGACAAAACATTTTGCCTAAATATCTAGGAAGAGCTTGTACTGTGAATGAATTTTCTATTTTTTGCATGTAGTTTTTAATATAAAGAAAAAAATCCAGTAGAGTATGTTGAAATTCTTACTGAGGTCCTATACATTTTGTACGAAGATTTATCTTTCTCTCTTCTCCATAAAAGGGCTACTCTCAATTTCGATGACAAAATGAATAACGACCTGACCTGCACTGCCGCACTAGCGACAGGATATACTCTATTTTCATCGAGATTATCTGATCCTTGGGTTAGGTAATGACAGGAACTTATAAGATACTCCATCCATCAGGTAATATCAGTCTGTAGATTCTCTGTTTCTATTTTCCCTAAGAAAAATTGCCAAAGAACATATTTGATGAATTAATAAAAAGATTCGTGAAACTTGAACGATAAATCGTAATTACAACTTTATTCTCTTGCCTGGTAAATATTATTCGCGCGGCAGGTTATCCACTGTTGGATTACCTGATTGTTTTGGAGTTAAATGGAATAATATCATCATATGAATTATAATAGGAGATTCCGAGGAATTGAACTTTTTAAATTAGTCGGAATCTCTTCTTGTACAGATTTACAATGACCTAGGTCACACATATTTAATTGGTGCGCAATCATCACAATTGTGTCATATAATAACTTCAGTGACATGTTACCAGAGTGAGCGTGTGACACGTTTACATACAGAAATCGAACTTTTATAAAGAGCAGTTCCAGGCTCAGCTGATCACTTGAGTATATGAATCCCCCAATTGGATGCAAGTGATCGAATTAAAAAAAAAATCAACGCTTAGCCAAATTTTTTTACTAGAAATGTCTTTAGCTCTTTAATGGAATTATTGACAAAATGCTATCTGTAATGCTTTCACTCATTTTAAGTAATTTTCATTATATATATAACCTTCATATTTCCACTGATGAAATCTAATTTGTCCATTTTACCCTATTTTTCCATAACCCCGTGTGGTAATCTCCCAATTTCGCAGTGTCATACTGAGGGGATAGGAAATTTTTATCGCCCCTTGAGACACAACTATATTTTACTTCAGTCTGGTTGTGATAAGATTTATTTGCACTATGCCTTTCTTTCGATACTAATGTTATATGGTTGGGTTTTTTCTCTTTAGTGCACTTCTATTTTTATTAATGAATATTATTCAAGTGAATAAAATTTTCGAGGGCTTTGTTTGTATGAGGAGATATATTTGACTCGAGAACGTCGATATTGGCGGAGTTTTACCAAGTGGATACTGCCAGCTTGCCCTCTTCAAACTTGCGCTGCCTCTGTATCATTTTCATTCCATAGATTTATGGTTTTACCGTCACAGTTATTGAATATTTGTATCAAATAATACTTGAATATCCAATAATGCAGTGAATAAATATATTGATGTATGATGAACCATTTCATCCATTCCAACAAACTTTATTGGCCTAATTATTTGTAAGTTTGTGATCTATTGATTAATTATTTTACTTGAAATTCCTGTGAATTCAGCGATCAAAGGCGCTCCATAAATCGAACTATTTTCAATTATCAATTATTTTTTCTGCGAATTGTTGAAGTTACTGGTATTTCATAAGTAATTGAATTTCTATTATTTGACAGGTGATATATACTACAAAGTTGTATTCATGAAAATACATTCAACTCAAAATATCTATAGAGAACCTCTCACAGTCCCTTAAATACTCTCATGAGAGACCATCTCACTGAGAGCGTTTATTGATATTGAATAAATTCTTTTATTGATATCTCGGAAGGTTGATGAGAGTCAATACAGTAGGAGATAAATGTTTCGACTTCATTACGTTTCAGTAAAAATCTTTCACGGCAAACGATAGAATGAGGTAAATTCCGATTTAATTGTGTATAGTTAAAGGACTGAAGATAAATCGGTGAATCAATCTAATAAAAGTGCAAGCCAAAGCTACTGATACACGTCTGTAACTCTTGACCTGTATCCGAATTTGTAAACTCGCTTGTGATAGTCAAGTATGTTCTCGAGTCACTCACTAGATTCATCAAATTCCAATGTCTACTTTTTATTCTGCACTTATATAGGTACCAACCTAGTATCGATAAAATCTTTTATATTCAAAACGACAAATTTATTGTATCAAAAGGAATTTCTATTGAACGAATCAATTCATTCGGCCTATTGCAATGCTGAAACTGCGATGCCCATTATTCTCTTCGGTCATTAAAACTCGCCGACCATCATTATTCGTTGCGAGTGGATCTAGATTATCGCCTCTCATCGCATGGATTAATACAAATTTTGTTGATTCATGCAATTGATACTTTGCAATGAGTAAAATAATATTGAGCTATCGAAGAGGTATTGACAATACCAACACCTATGAATAACCTTGTGAAAAAGCTTAGCTTGCCAAGCGTATGGAATTCGGAAACGCAATATTTACAAGTCAATTCTATAATCGTACTTTCGATGGATTTTGTTTCTCAGGAAGACAAAGAGAATCATTACATCTCTCTTATAGCTTATACAACCGATATGTAATCAAGACCTTTCTATGGGCATATACCTTGAGAAGGTAGGTTTTTCACCTCTGCCAATTTTTCCCCTGGTATATACCATGTTTGCTGTTTTCTTGTGAATTTTCAGCAGCAAACATATATAAGGTATTATTGAGGCATTGAAATTTTTTAGTAAAAATAATACCATTATTTTTTAATAATGACGAAAGTATACCACCATGTCACATACCGAGGAAGGAATTTGAACATGTCAGAAACCTATCCCAACACGGTACTCCCTCTATCCTACTCACCAATGAATAGGAATCAATGGGTATCAATTGGATAAGTATGGAAATCTACGAAAATCAATGTGATGGCTTTTCAATTCTTCAATTTCCCGTTTGAATACATAAATAGTCCCTATGGATCCCCATATCCTCAATCTATCCACGAGAATTTAAAGTGAAAATTCCTACGAACCTACGCTGTAAAAAATTTACGGTGTAATAGCTTTCGGTGTTCTGAGTGAAAGATTTTGATATTAATTTTAGCCTTTTTTTGGAATCAAATCAACTACTCAAGATTGATTAAATTTGAAAACAGTAAATGAACAATGATATGAAGCTACGTTTTGCCGATGTTATGAGATTTTTCGTTCTGGTATTTGTTTGACACCATAAATATTTTAAAAACCAGAGGTTACACTGCGCCTGTTAATACGAAGATTGGTGTAGACCTCCTGGGGCTCTACCGGGTGTGAAAACAAAGATAAAATTAACACGAAATTTTTCATAGTTTATATTGTATCGTCTGAATTTCAGGAAACCAAATTTCAACATTCGATATATTCCCTGAAACGTCATTAAAAAATTCCCTGTAAATTGTTTTGGTTCTCCAATTGATTCCCCTTTTCATCATTGTCTCATTACTGAAGTTCATTAAGAATGAACCATGAGCTAGAACTGTTGAATTATTTGTTATTTGGTGATAAAATCAATTGCGACCAAAGAATCGTTAAATTCATTCATTTAGTCGATTTGAGCGTCTGCTATCGTCAATTTAAGTCACGTCAGTTGGAGCTCTATATCACTTAAATTAAATAGTTCAAAATTTAGCATAAAATTGGTTTACAAATAGACCATCTTTCTCATTAAATTTACGGATTTAAATTGGATCATCCTCTCGTATAGGTCTGAACATCTGTACTACATAATCGTACTCATTATTAGTTTGTATAAATATGATATTATATTGGTAAACATTAATCGAGGTTCTCAGTGAATATTTAAATTTATAATAATAACTCTAAAAATTTATTTAATGGTATCAAACAGTTGGATTCCTTCCAATAGATGTATGGTGAAAAAGGAAAAGAAAACGTTGAAGGAAAAGAAAATGATATTTGAATCTGCATGAGAAGTGTGAAAAGAAAGAAACAAATGGCTCAGTGTTGCGAGTGCTTGTGCTAGAGAGTAAAGCAAATATTTGTAGGCTAACATAGATATAGCAAATTCAGAAAGCAGGTCAAAAAACTTGAAGGATTATGAGATAAGTGAATGGCTAAAATAATAGTCAGTTACTTTTTTTTATAGGAAGAGAATTTCCAGTCACTGAGAAGGATTACATTCAATGATTCAAGAGAGCTGCTCGAAATTCAATAATGAATGCTTACAATATACATTATTAAGAACGACATCACTGAAATGCAAAATCAGTTGAAATTACCGGGATCTGAACGATGATATTACGGAGTTATAATATGCTGAAACAAGATTCTGCCTGAGGTACCTAATGTGACTTGAATACAGACTGGAAAATTGAAAATTAAAGTGCGCATTTTTATCCCTTAGGCTAGTAAAGAGAGATTTACTCTGAATGAACTCAATGATTTTCATTATTTTCAATATCAGAAAAAACATAGAACTCAAATTACTTCCTAGAAACTTCTCTCCAATTAATCCATTACTGATGACAATAAGCTTAATTAAACGAGTTGAATCGCAATCTGTAAGTATATAATTTGAATTTGAAATGCTTGTATAATCGAAACATAATGTGTAATTTAAATTCGAAACACTCACTGCGGTCTGCCCCTATCCGTCCGTTTTCCACTACACATTCTGTCGTCTCGACAGAAGGTGGTTGTTTACTTCCATTTTCAGTCATTGATTTCTTGCTTACTCACTTTTCCTTTGTTCTCAAAATACTGGCTACTTCTTTCATTTCCTACCATTGATGACACTAATCACGAACTCTTTCTTTTTATTATTCACTGATTATAGTTTTTTCTTTACCTTATTTCAGATTGAACTTTTCATTAAATGGAATCAAAGTTCATGAAATCTGCATCAGTACAGTTATATTGGGATTTTTTCAATTAACAATAGACGTATATGTTTCCTACACTGAAAAAAAATCCTCGCGGTAAATAAATAGATTTAAAATTTGATTGTAAAAATGGATCGGAGTTGACGATTATCTAGTAGTTGCATCGATAACTATCTTTTCTGTTCCAGGAGACGTATTCATAGCGGAGTTTCAAAGGAGAGGATTATTCTTTGGTGCGGAAATAATATGGGTTTCGTCTTACTTGTTAAAAAGCTTATTACCTTTCATTGGCTTTTGTGTGTGTAGGACAAGCCATGAATACTTTTCGAAAATTCTCATGCAGAAGGTTACTTTACCGGATTCACAATAAGAATTTATAATTCGATATCTCTCGGAGATATGAATAAGACTCGCCAACTGAGGAAAAATTGCTGAGGAGATGCTCTCTACAACATTGCTATGTAAAATTATTTTGAAGCAGTCTTACAAAATTTGTCTTGTCCCAATAATGCCATTGGAGGCTGACAGTGAGAATTCAATAGCCGTATACATATCACACATCGATGTATTGGAAGTTTCATGAATGCCTTGCAAATGGAACAAGCACTGGGCAAAACGTCAATTGCGCTTATTCAACCGGACATGAAGTTGTGTCATGGAAAATTAAACGATCCATCGCTCATAATTTATAATTCAGAACTAGTGTTCGACTTTATGAGAATCAGCGTAATATCATTGAATAAAAACAGAAAAAATTTAAGTTGTCTCTTTGAAAAAATGCGTTGAGCACAACACCTTCGTTTACTTGAAAGTTTACAGGCATAAATTTTTTCATATCCAATTATAATACATAAGAGGCCATTTATAATGAATATTTTGTTTATTCATCCTTTTAATAACTACTGGCTTTCTAAGCAAATAAGGATATCAAAAATTGACGATAATAATTTTAAGTTCCTCGATGTACAATATGGAAATGTGGATATCTTGAAACTCTCATCTGCAGATTCTTCATCATATGAAAATAGAGTCATCTCTAGAATTGATGATATTCTTCGTATTCCTGAATATTCACATCATAAACTTGATGAAATTTTTATAATTCACTTTCTGAAATCTTCAATATAATATATGGGAATGAAATTCTCAAGGGTTTTCAGTTCGCTAATAATGAGATTTTTATTCACATCGCGTTCTTTTCACTACAGGAAAAAAATTACAGAGATCGTAGAATGTGCTTCCATGTCGAAACTCCAATCCGCGAGAGAATATTGCAGAGATTATCTTCATGTCTCCTTTGTGTTTGAGTGATTTGTTAGACAAATGCGAGGGAAGCTACCAATCACCACTACATGTGATGTATGTTATAAGAAAGCCAGGCATTCTCTCAAATTATTTATATTACCTTGGATTTTTTTAGATAGAAATAAATAAGCAGTGCACGTTTCGGTATCTACCCAGTTCACTGATCTCTACTCTTGATTTGTGAGGTACAACCGAAATTGAAAATGTACACAATGGTGCAAATTTTCACAAGATTGTTCTCCAGATATAGAGGAAAAACTTTTCTGACCCTTGCAAAATGGTAAGACAATGTGAAATTAGATGAAAACTTGATTCAGTGTACCGCGCTGAAATTTCTCATACTACCATAGAATAAATTTTGGTTCTAATGCATTTCCATTAGAGACCACAGCTAGTTGTCCCCGATGGATTCAAACCAATGCGTTTCATGCCTTCGTGACTCAGAGGGTTAACTGCGAGTTATTTTCTGTTAGATCAGATATTGTCCGCTCATAAAGGGAGAAGGTACCTTAAAAGTTCTTGGGAATCATATGAGGGGTTTCGTGCTTTCAGCACCACTCGGGCTTCACCCTATTTCCCCAATTGATTAACTTGGTTTAGCAAGGAGTCCATCAAGGCTATTGATATTTCCATGAAGAAATAGTGCATTGTTTGAAAACCACTTTATAATTGCTAAATTATTCAGAACCTCATTGACGGACCCATTCTCTCAATCATTATTGCACACCAGATTTCAAAAATTGAAGCATTATATAATAGCAATTGTCACTGGAGGAGACATAGAAAAATGCCAGTGAGGTTGCAAATAAATCATAGAACTTCTCAACATAATGAATTTGACAGATATTTTCAAGTTACTCCCAAGAATGAGATTCTCAAAAGTTTTTACGGGTTATGTACCCGTCCTCTCATCAGCCGGACTATGTAAGCGAATGAAGTACTTCAGAAACTGCAAAGAGTGAGAATCTGTGAAAGACAGATATGCAAACTTGACAAAAAAATTATAATCTATATATTCGAATTCATCTTCAAGTACTCGAGCTTGTAGTTCGCACTACTTACGAGTTGACTAATTTTAAGGCCAGAACTATACTGAGAGCTGAATTCGCCTCTACTAAGCGATTACGTTGCGAATGTTTTTTTTTCAGTCTGTTGTATATATGAATTTGGTTATTTTCAACGTCATCATTAAGGTAAATCGATATTAAGTAATCATACAAACGGTTGGTATTTGTTTCCGTATAAGTTACTCAATTATCATCATCACGATCAATTGATCTTTAGCAGTTAAGAACTTTCTTGACGAGTAGCAGAATCAAACTTCATAATAGTCTCAATGCTGGTAAAGTTCTTAACTACTCAAAAGTTATTCATTGATACATTCAAGTGTAAGAATACATCTACAATATGGAATAGATAGCGGAAAAACTGAATGAAAAGTTGACGGGACATCCTCTATCAACTAGCAAAAATGATTTTAATTGAGAAGTGACAGAAATTTTACTTGGAACAGCCGGGTGAAATGGAATTGAATATTTTACGCGGCTGACCGCATAGGAAACGGTAACACTCCTATTCCTGTGTAGATAAATATCGGAGCTATCTAGTCTTTGCTCGTATACTGACAATATCGAATCGAATGTACATTGGAATGGGGACTTCTATACTAGATTAGATATACTGTGCAAATTCAAAATGAGAAAGAGGAATAGAGTATTTCAGCGACAGAGAGTCTCGCTTGAGACTGTTTACTACATATGCACCACTAGAGTGTTGTAGAGTTTGCTTCCAAAGTTACTGTAAACAGCAGTAAATCAAGTTGTATTTGCGCGCATGGTCAGTCACTCTGGACATTTCATGGGAGGATTCTCCTGACAAACACAGGTAGTTCCTTACATAGGATCATGCGTTATTTCTCTCGTCTTATATTTCGGATCATCTGTTAAAAACTCGGTCAGTTGCAGAAACAAACATCTGAATGAGACTGATAAATAAACCTCGTTGGAACTTAATCATATTAGATGAGACAATTCTTGGAAGCTCAGTCTCCATGTTTAAACTTTGTTGGAAGAGAAGCTAATTACAACTATCATTTCTTGATTTTTAAATTTTCGAACGTAATTTAGCATAACCTAATCAAAAATAAATTTTACGAAGTCAACTTGCAGCAATTTTATGCAGGCATGATGCTGAATAGTTTTTTTCGTAGTTTTGTTTATGTATTTCAAGAAGGGGTAAAGGATTACTAACGTAACTGGTGTAACTCATGCTCAAACTGTAAGAAGAGATGTGGACGGATCTTTAGTCTCTGTAGAAGATGAAGCTTGGTTCACTAGTTAACTTTCCAGTGTAGAATTCACAATAAGTCAGATTGGAAGTTACCGGACGGAAAAGTTTGCAAATAATGAATGAGCATGTAAATCAATTAGTCATGGATCTAATTGACCTTTAAAATACTCGAGAACCAGATAGTCAGTATTTTGTTCGGTTTTCTCCATCAAATTCGTACAACAGTATTTTTCATTGCTCTCATCGCCATAGAAACTCTTCATATATATCAAATGTATATTGAGGAGAAATCAATGCATCAATCAATTATTCAGCCTAACATTACTTACAGTAGAGTGAAACTTTGATTGGTCGCAAAGAATAAATCTTTCTGAGCAGAGGAAGATCAACTGCAGGACAGAGAAACTTTATCTTCACAAACGTACTTTTTACTAAGTGAAAATTCAATTGATCTTTTTTGATGCAAGTTCCATAAATCAGAGAACATGATAACGAAGTACGGATTATTATCCTCATTATATAGTGAAGAAACTTTTAAAAATTTGCAGAGCGAATTCGTTTAGATCCTTCATATATTTTCATTTATTGTACTTCTTTTTTGGAGTAATATGAAAATATTCTACTGTTGTCAGACGGGTATAGTAGAATTCTTCAGAAATTCCTCCTCGTGTGTAATCTCTACCTAATATCTCTCGAGTTTCCGGGGCATAAAAGTTTTCCGTATACATTATAAGCAGTTATACATGGCATGATAAAAAGATGAAAAACAACTTTTAAAGTTACTCTTACTGTAATTCATAATTCGGCAAAAAGTTGTGATTTTCACCTTAAGTCTAAATATTATGTAAAAAATAAGTTGTACTGCTCGTGAATATCTATCCAAAGGAATGAAACCTTGTGATACGTTCTGATTAAAACTTTAGCCATTAGTTGTATATGAAGTAGCCTGACTCTGGCCGTGGTGGGACCGTAATTTTTTCTACCTGAGTTTTAAAATTGATTTAAAAAATGTCACTTGAATAGGTGATATCCTATTTAAGATTTATCGAGACCTAATTATTCTGTGGAAGGAAAAGGGAGATAATGTTTACACCGCATACCATAGATAATTCATTCACCTGACAAGGGTTACTGAATTCACCTTTCCAAATATTCGTTCTCTGTTCTCCTCCATGTGGTGTGTTTTTCTAACTGGTTGTAACTAGAAGTTGTAATCGCTTGAATCCTTCGTTTTACTTGGCAAGGACGAACGAGGGATTTTTAACAAAAGAGGAGATGGTGTCCAAAGAATACCGGCGCCTGTACGAAATGACTTAGTACATCGTAGATAAGTAAAAGGTTGGGTAGAGAGAGATGAGAAGCAAAAGTGGTTTGAGATACAAAAGCTAATAATAATGACTGCTCGTAAAGAACACCAAGACCGAAAGGCGTAAGACAAATGAAGGTAGTTGATGATGATATAGTGCGACGTGAATTAATTCATCTTTTTATCTGTCGGCTATTTTCTACCCGGTGGGGCTTTTTACCACTCCAACCCCAACCTCCCATACTTAGAATTCTAATTGAACGACTCATCGTGACAATAGAACTTCCTTTTGAGTGTAAAGGCTACTTTTTTCTCTATCTCTTCTTCTTTTTTAAAAAATTTATTTTCGCACCCACACGTTTATATTGCCCTAGTGCTTGCTCCTCGTCTCCTTCATAAAGCGTTAATTGCATAGTAGCCGTAGTTACCCGCAGCCGCTCTATTCAATTCTCTGAGGAATTCACGGCATTTTCCAACGGTAAATAATTACCGTTTCATCGTTGAGTTTTCATCTTCTATAATTATGTTGAAAAGAAAGTATTCTCTACTGCTATTCTCATCAATAGATATAAATTTTTGTTGATATAATTGATTTTTACATTACGTATAATTTCATTTTATCCATTATTCCAATTAGTTTCGAATAAAAGATAATGAATAATTATCTTTGATGTATCGAGTGGAATATAGAGTACTCAATTATTAGTCTGATTGTGTCAGATGAATTATTTCTTTACGATTAATAAATATTTATTCGCTCATATTTCAGTGCATCATTTTTTAAAAGCAAACAAAGCGTTCAATGTGTTTTGGTTTCATTAAAAAATCGGCTTTATTCTAATGGAACTGATAATATTATACATATCGGAAAAACTTCAAAACGTCAATAAGTTAGTTTGCACAAAGATTGAACGCTCTGTGGCACGTTCACGAAGAAATAGACAGTATATACATTTTGTTCTCTAGACATGTTCAACATTCTCAATACATTTTCAAATCCGCCTACATAACTGTCTCAATTGAATACAGCTATTCATGAATTCTTATGAAATTTCTTCATTAATTTGCTATATTTCCCATATTTTCATGGCAATAATGTAATTGATATTTCTTCGAATAGTCTAGTAGTTATCACAATAATTTATCAGTCAATTAATTGGAACAAATGAATGATGGTGGAAACGATGCACGTATATGGAAGAGGAATATATCAAGGTTCGATGAGTGGGAGATAGCTACAATTTATGGCCATCCCATACATAGATGTATATGCAAAACAGGCGAAAGAGGAAAAAAGGAATGAGATGAAAATTAGGGAAAGAGAAATACATATATGACCAGAGGGTGTCAATGGTAAAAGGTGGGGAGAACGTGACATAAATTAATAATAGGTACCCACTTCACCCTAACAAATTTACCATGTAACGTTTCCATGAGGCGTAGTTATAAATACATTTATGATAATTATAATCACATGAGGACGAGAATGCCAGACTGAAGGACACGACGAATAATTTCCGCTTGTAGTCAGGATTTTGTGCAAAATGTTTAAATTTATCAACATGAGTCGCGGAAAAATTAAAGATCAAAATTCAATCATCGAGCGTTATATTGAGCGAGAATGATAAGATCCACAAGATTATAGAGATTACGCAAGTCCAACTTTACATGTCCTGGAAAATTTCGAGGAGTAGTTGAGACCACAATGGAATTTCTCTCGCTGAAAGAATAATATCTGTGATAGGATTTTTTTTCTTTGGTGAATTTGAGGAAACATTCCGAGGGAATGAAAATTCTGCGAGAGTGAGTACGTAACGTAGAAGGACATAGCGGGAGTCTACTGCATCTCGAAGTGGATTCCCGACGTTCAACTTCGTGTGCATGATACAGAATATTCGGAAAATGGAATGCTATATCTAGTCTCGAAGTTTTATCGCATTCTTTTCCGATTTGATTAAACACCGAAAAACGGTAAAAAAATATACATTCTTTACATTTACAATTGCAGAACTACTTCACGTAGGAAATAATTTAAAAAATCTAATAAAAATCAATACCTGAAGAGGAATTATTTTTCTGTGCCACTTAGCTATTGATAAAGTTGATCGATTCACTGGGCATGTCAGGGCATTAAATAGAATTATATTATAACAAAGTTGTTGCTGAAACCAATATCCAATAGCAAGCACATAAATTGAAACTATGTTAGTTTCATTATCAGTAGATAGAATTCAATTGCTGATCAGTTTACGAAGTAATTTGTTTCAAAACTTGACAATTATTCTGTTGAATTTGTTCTCAAGTTCGCATATCCACAAAGATCTTTGGTTCTAACAAACGCGAGATCAAAAGACTAGGGAGAGGACGAAGTTGCAATATAGTCGAAAAAGAATCATACTTAAAGACGATGATAAACTCTTGTCAGGGTATTATTAAATACGTTGAGTTTATAAGAAACGAGTTTCATAATATTTTTTGAATTCATTCCATTCTATCAGTTATTCAAAACTTCTAATACAATTATTTGATGGCAATAACGCGACGAAAATTTCACATAGGATTTGCTTTATTTTGTTATGTAAACTTTCAGTAACTGTTGAGTTCCCAGCTTTGCACCAGATAAAAGGCGTTAAATCATCACAAAAGTTCCACAGAATGTGAGAAAGTAGTGGTTCGTAACAGTACATTTAACTTATTACAGAATCACTCTCAGAACTGCCTGGAGCTTTTCGGGTTATTATTTTGAGATATCTCTACAAATAATTCTATAGAAAATAGAATAAAGTGATTTTTCATTATATTATCATAAACGATCATGGAATAAACATAATTTTAAGGATGAATTGTTGTATATTGATGAAAGTTGGGTGTTGATGTGAAACAAAGATGTAGAGAATAATACGATGAGAATAGAGTTTTTTGGGACAGCAAAAAGTATGTCAAAATCAACGAAACGTTAGCTACTCTGATTAACTTAGCATGCTTCCACTCGAAAAAATTTCAGGTTTTATATCCTCATGGCACACTTTTTCGTTGTTGATTTCGCACAATTCCAATTGGAGCGTGTCGTTATACTTCATTGTGTGATATAGTTGACGAAAATTTAATACTTGTGTGAATTCAAACGTCAAAGAAAAATGTGAATCTGAGAGATGATTCGTGGCTTTTGCATTCCATAGATTATTTCTCATTCACTCATGCATACAGAGTGCTGTGGTTGCCGATTTCTTCGCTTCTACCAAAAAGTTTCCTCGTGCAGCATTTGCAAAACTAAGTTGGAGTATTGATATGCACGCGAAAGCTGATCCTCAAGCCTGCAGCCGGCGGGTTCTGTTTGAATCGACCTTTCTGAGAACGAAAAACTCGTGAAAAGAAAATGAAAACTTCCCAAGTATCAAAAATAATATAGTTTTTCGTTTCTCCATTTGAATAGGTTACTTTTTTTTATATGCTACTTTCATCCATCTGATGACTAATTTTTCCCAACAAATTTGAAAGCTCTCTATGGCTTGCCTCTTCATATAGCGGTATCTAGATAAGGATGCATTTTAATGTTTCGAGCAGTTGGAAAATTCCATTTTTTACCAAACCAAATTCACTCAAATAAATGAAAAATCATTTCAAGCTGTACTCGTTGATAATCCATTAGCATGTGATAGGAACTCTACTTATAATTTGGAATGGTTTGCTAATTTGATTCATGTCAAAGAACTTAGCATTACGGTGGAGCAAGCCCGTCAAGCTTTAGTACCTACTTGAATTCATAAACGATGCACACTTGACGAGATAAGATCTTCTAAAAGCATAGCCAAAGAGGTACTTTGCTTTGAGCTCTGCCTTTTGTTGCTTCTTCTTTTTTTTTTCATACAATTCCAATAGAAATACTATCGCATTCCGTTGACGTGCCATAAGTAAAGTTAAACAATAACCAACTTTTATCGTTGAAATTCCATAACTTAATCTTTTTCATACACTGTACATGATAACGATTGCCTCGTTGACGCTCCTACTCTTTTGTAGTTAAACTACGTAATATATATTTATAGGTATAACCTTGTTGTATAGTAAGTTTAACCATTTTATACATGAAAAACCCTTGAATATTCTCTATTGTTCGTGTTTTAACAAGCTGTGCAAGGAGACACTGAAGGTATGGCACAAAGACACAAACTCCATAAATATCTCTCTATGTCTAACCGCAGCTTTCTTTACTATATTTGAGGCGCTTTTCCAACAAAATTTTCACTCTAATCAGGAAATTTAAAGAGCATTAACTGATAATGATTGCTATAATAATTAAAATTGCTATAGCTCCTCCATTATTAGTGAAATGTACATGTCGAAAATTCACCGAATTAAAATTCATCCATTAACATTAGACACTCAAATTTCATTTTTATGATTTACAGATGATACACTTACTCCGAGGAAGAACTTTACTCGAATGGATTAATCTATTATTGGATTGTTTTTGTGCGAGCTCTTTGAAATATTATAGTCACTTCAGGACTTCACCTCCCTCTCCTTTCGACACAAGTATCACAAGGCTAAAAAGAAATCTATTCAATCCTTGCTCTCACGTAACCTCTTGATGGAATTAGGTAATTGAGAAATTGTACGTAAAATGTGCCATTATGATTACTCACTATTTACTCGATTTGAATGTTTTTTTTACAACATGACTGATATGTTGTATGCTTCTTCTTTTTATTAGGGAGACCTGCGTACAAGTTCACTTGTTTCTTTCTGTCTCTTTTCTTCTCTCACCTATCTGTCAATGGGTATTTCGCATCGAAAATTTCCTGTACCATATATTTCCTTATTGGAAAGGAGATTGTCTACTTTACTAGAATTTGCAAGCGCATAGCTGTCTACAGCGTTGTCACTATGCTTTATTATTCATCTCATGATGAATTAGACATTGCACGAAAGCTTCGTTTCTAGTTTTCAGAACTAGTCTTTTTGTACGGTCACACTTTTCCATAGTGATTTTATCATCTCGTACATTTTTCAACTCATTAATACTTGACAAAAGAAAAGAAAAATGAACATAAATTATTTCTATCTGAAAATTCAAAAAGTTTTCTGTATTAATCAATTTCCATTCAGATTGGAATATTAATCAGGTTGCGAAGTACAAAGAAATTGATATTGAATTTTCCGAGAATAAATCCATTAAAAATAGAATGAGAAGGTATTGTTAGTTCTACTTTGTCCCTCTTCAAGGTAAAATTCTCCAAGGAATAAAAGGAGAATTAGATTTGGGAAAAGAGAAGAGAGGATAAGGACTGTCTTTCTGAACCTGGTGATAATTTGCTCGCTCAGAAAACACTGGGTTAAAATGGACAGAGTCGGAGAGTAATCTAGTGAAACACTTTTCACAGGGAGAAAATCGATAAGAGGTCGCTCTGTATTATTTTCGTCATTCCGCACACTTGACGGAGGGAATTATTGAATTAAACGAAATAGTATTCTCGAAAGTGACAAACAAATATTACTGCACTTTCATAAAAAAATTCATGATTGAATGAATTTCCAAGGGCTATTTTGAACTATGTTTGATAGAAATAGTTGTTGGTTTGTCTAAAACAATACACTTTGGGCAGTGTTTGAAAGAGCAGAAAAAAAAGTTACTGTCAGATTGAGAAATGATTTTCCCTCATACATTTGTTATACATGATGTCTATGTAGAAGAGTTGCACATACAACACTTAGCGATTGTTCAAGTAAAGCGGTGAAACTAGAGAATGTGCAGGGGATGAGTATCAATTACACGGGTACCTCCCCGTTAGAGTTTTCCGGAAATTCGCGTAGTAAGTCAAGTCGGGACACTAGGAACTCGGTGCGAACAATGCCTGGAGGTCGGTGCTTTTCATTTGCATATGAATTGGCGAAGTCTCGGCGGAGACTCATGCGGAAAGGGGTGGAAACGCAGATGAGAAGAGGGAAAGGGAAGTGAGAGGGAGAGAAAAAGATATATAT
>JABSMS010052907.1:0-18709 GCA_018902275.1 Aleiodes sp. PSUC_FEM 10030003
AATTTTTTTTATTAATTTTTTTTACAATTATTTTGTCGTTTCACAATCAGCGTCATTTTTTTCCACAACCCCCATCGGTAAATTGTCACAATTTATTTTAATTTCGCACATTTTTATTTAGAAAGCTTGCGAATTTATTGTGCCTGCTCGATGTTTACGCTTTAATTTTTTTGCACGAAGCAAAAAGAATATTTTTACAATTTTTTTTGAATTTTTCAGGCGATTTTTTTCTGTTTGTTTCATTCTCATTCGCGTCATGAAGAAAAAACCCGCATGACATTATTTTACACGTTTCTCTCATTGTTATCTCGATGTTGTCTATGTATTGTTGAGAAATAATTAATTTTTATTCATTGAAATAAGAATGAAATATTTTGAATAGGTGTTTATTGTTGGAAACAATAATTTTCCATGATTGACAATAAATTTGATTGGGTAAAAAAAATAACAATCCTTACGGAAAACTACAGAAGGAATTTTATTAAAATATTGAAATAATTCGATACGCTTCATTCTATCGAATGACGTGTGTCAGGAACACCTGGTAATGACGGCTCGAACGAGATGCATCGCCCCTCTTTTCCGTTTTAATGAAAATCATCATCGAAACTTTTCCATTTATAGAATTAATATGAAATACATTGAAACAATTCAGTGAAGAGGTAAAACAGGATGAGTCGATTTTTTTCGCCGATCTCTTCCAAATATCTCGGAAACTAATGGAGATACGCCCTTTTTGCCCTAATGCTTTTTTGTAGAGAATTTAAAGAGCTACAAAAAAGCATCAGAGCAGAAAGGACGTATCTCCATTAGTTTCTGAGATATTCGAGAAAAACAAAAGGAAAAATCGACGTTTTACTGAATTCAATTTTCTTTGATTAAACAATTCAATTACGAGTGACGAATTTATTTCGATGAAAAAATTAGGGAAAACATTAGACAAGTCTCAAGGACTTGACCGAGAGTGGTTCGCCGGTACTTTGCCATTGAAAAACGTATTTTAGAAGAAAGAATCGCTAACGAGCGCTCAATTGTGTTAGATGGGACGGGTGAAGAGGTAAAAGAGTGGCCGAAACTGCCGGTGAGAAGAAATTAGGAGGAATTGATGGAACGGGTTTGAAAAGACGAAAAAAAATAAAGGGACGAGAAGAATGGAGGAAAAAAGTTTATTGCGGGAAAACTTTTAAATTCTTTTCTCGTTCGCGCGAAGCAACAATTTGTTTCGTTAAGTAGCCACATCTTTCTTGTTTTCTTTATTTTTTTTATTATTTTTGCGGAGTTCCTTTTATGCTTTTTTCATCACTCTGCTCCTTGAGCGAAAAGAATCATTCTTTCTCGTAACAACGTTTCTCTCACTGGTATGTCGTCGTGTTTTCGTAGAAGAAAAGTTTTTACAGGGAAGTGGAGGGAGGAAAGGGATGGAAAAAAAGGAGAAGAGGGAATGGGCGGGTTTTAGAAATAAAATCGCAAAAACGCGCCAACACTGCAGAACGCAATGGCAAAGTTTTCCATCCACGGTGAAACAGAGATTTAATTAAAACATTCACTTTTCCTTTTCAACCTCGTCATATTTTTTATCATTTATATGATTTTTTTTGTGAACTTTATTTGGAAAAAATGGATTTTTTTTCGTAATATGCGGGAATTATTGTTCTTGTTGGTGAGAAAAAACTTTGGGGAATTTACGACCTGATTGCCGTTTTCTCGCGTAAATCGACTTTTTTTTGCGTTCTGTTTCACTTGGATTTTTTTGAAAAATTTGAAAATTTGAAAAGTTTTGAAAAATTTGAAAAATTTGAAAAAAAACAATCGAAGTTGACAACAAGCATTATTCCGAAGCTCTATCCACTTCAAAAAATTCATAAACATTTATTATCATTCAAAAAAAAATTTAATTAATCGAGAAACCTTCCTTCAATCTCCTGAAATTCCCTAAAAAAAATTTCTAATTTTTTTCCGTTCGTAAATATTCCCAAAATAATCTGCATCATCGTAAATTATCTAATTTCGTCATGAATACATTCTCGTTTGCATTCAAATCGAAAATCCACCGAAAGAATCCTTCCCCTAAAAAATTCCCTATTGCTTCCTTTGGAGCGCAAAATATACAGCCAAGGGTTAAAATTAAGAGGAAAAAAGAAAGAGAATTCAAGAAATCATGGAGGGAAGAGAAGCAATATTTCGCACCCCCTTCAATGCGCATTCACGGCCGAGTAATTTTTCGAGACGACGGGTGCCGAAGACTAATAAAAAAAATCACGTATGAAGAGTGGGGCTTGTGAAGTAGCACAAAGAAGTGTCCAATCGGAAACTATTTCAAAATCAATACAAAATGGTGTCGACCCGTCATTCCCGCCTACATTGTCACCCCAATTCTAATCTCAAATTAATTGAAAAAAATGGAAGGGTGTGAAATAATAATATTCATGAATGCCACGTGAAAAAATACACGGAAAAAAGAGTTTATGAAAATACTCGTAGGATTGATGAAAAAAGGAAAAAAAATCCCCTTCTTGCGGTTCGTTAATTAAAATCCAATTATATCGTCAACTCTTCCGTCTTTTCCGCCCTTAAAATTACGAAAAAATTGAAGTAAAAAAAATGTTGATTCTCGCTGCTGAATTAATTTGTTAAAGTAGAAAAATAATTTTTTTACTCATCGATAACAAATTTAAATCCATTGAGTTTAGCAATTACGCAAAATCGTCTTGAATCATGCGATCTCAGGATCGTCCATTAAAATTACAGATCTTTTGAAATATTCTTCCCTGTTTCTTTGTAAATTGTTAAAAGCTTTCCGAGCAAAGAATATAAAGAGAAGGTGGAGGGAGATTTCATGTATAATTTTATCTTAACGGCGCCATGACACGAGAATGAGAAAAGCCCATTGAATTGAGAGACATTCGATAAATAAATTAGAAAAGTGTTGGAATAAAAAATAAATGATACTTCCTGAAACAATGGGAATCATGGAGGACCGTTATACACAATCCAATTAGATGTTCCGCAACCCCTTGAGCATGAAAAAAAAAATTGACAAAAGGGGGAGAACGTGAGAATGTATTCTTGAAAGTTCCTATCATTTTTTTTGTTTCTTGTATTATTTCGCGGGAAATTTTTTTACCATCTCGTTCATTCTCTCAATGATTCCATCATTCTTTCTCGTAAAAAATAAAGGGGTTAGCATTGCTGAGACAATGGGGGACCTTGGGGTTCTCTATTCCAATTTGCATTGTGTTTTACATTTTGAATTCTAACCCTTTTCGCCTCTTGCATTATAAAAACGTGCATTTTTGTCTTTAGCTTCGAATTTTTTTCATTTCCACTTTTTCAACCAAAGAAATTCCGGTTTGGCAGCTGTCAACGTGAATAATTAAATCCTCGAAATCCTCGAAATTCGATCGAATTAAAGAAATCCTATAAATTCATTTTTTGCAATTCCTCTCGTTCACTCTTGCAATCTTATCGTTAGAGGCAAAAGTCGGTCCGACGATTCACCGCTTACACACACAGAGCACACTCCGGTTATTGGAGTCAACGTACGATAAAAAATGAGAAGAGTAAAAAACGTCCATGACAAAATAAAGTAAAAAAATAAAAGGAAAAAAATAAAAGAAATAAAGAAAAAATTGTAACTTGGGTACAAGGCACATATACTCGGACAAAGAATAAACTCAACCGCCCCCACTTCTTCTTCATCTTTCTTCAATTTTTTCCTTTTCCCCCCAACTTGATATATACAAGAGTTTTAACTCTTCTCTTCCTTCTCCTTCTTAGTGGCTACGGCATTGCGAAAACGCGAGCGTGTGGGCGAGCGTACATGCCCGCGGTCTTCCTGGGGTAGGTCACGGTAAAATCCGCGCCACAAGAGAACACCGACACGGAGAGGATTGAGGTGCCCTCTCTTTTTAGCCTCAGTGAGACGAGGACGGTATGATAGCGATACATGTTAATATGATAGAGAGAGAATTGTTGAAGGGAGAAAGAGGGGAGGAAAAAAATGCACGTATACCGTTTCTATAGTGCCCGGTTTTGTAGACCGGTTACTTTGGATACTTTGTAGCCTTCTATATCACATGAATATAAACGTGCTATCCTCGTGATTTTTTTAATTTCTAATGAAAATAATTTAACACGGAAAAGAAATTTATTCAGCGAAAAACTCAGCGTGGGACTTTAATTAAACCGTGTAATTATTTTCGCGGGGATTAATCAGTTTTTCAGTCGAATTAAATCGACAAACATTGGCAACAAATTCGCTAAAAATAAATTCTTCATTCGGAGACACTACGTTTTTCCAAGTTTAATGTATTAGTAACCACACAATACGCAAAAAGACAGTACCGCTCCTCTTGCGGATGAAATGAAGAGCATAAGGCATCGGAATAGAGAAGACTCGTCGGGTTGTGGTACAAAGCACTTCTTTACTCCCCTTTTTTCTCTCTTTCTCTCTCATCCCCACTACTTTTCACAGTTGGTCCGTTGTACCGCGCAAAAGATCGTTGCCCTTCTAAATATAAGTTTGAAAAATCGAAGAGCAAAACTCTGGAGTTTTGCCGCGCGACTCCACCGTTCGCACACTTTCATACACATTTACACATATTAAAGAGAGGGGAGAGGGAGGAAGATGAGAGGACTCTGGCTGGCGAATGTATGCACACAAAGCTGTGAAGCTTTTACCTCATCCTCCTTACAAAATAGTCTTTCGCGTATTTTATTTAATTTTGTTTATTGTTTTCACCCTTATTGTTGGAGAGAATAAAATTGTCGAGACACAGACGCAAAGAGATTAGTCGAAGGCTATTATTACATCGGAGTAATGGGTTTAACGATGTTTTATGAAATGAATGAAGAAGTTTTTCGAGATTTTCGGAGACTGGACGTTAATAATGAAAGTGGCCCAGTTTTTCGTTACCGCGGACAGTTAATGGGACGATGATTAATTCAGGGAAGGGGCAAAACGAAATGGGAAATTTATTCCAAATAAATTCTCCCAACAATTTCTTTTTTTTCGGTGAATTTGTGGGAATTTCAACGGAGAAAAAACGTAGTCGTAGGTCAGGAAAGTGCGAGTGATATATAGTTTGCAACACAGTATGGGAGGAAGTGAAGAGGAGCGAGAGAGGCTAGGGGACATGAGCACACAAAACGAAGTCAACAGTGGAGTGAAGGAAGGGAGGAGGATAAACTCAGAAAAGAAGTAGGGAGTGTTATAAAGAAAAAGTGGGAGCGCGCCGATATGCAGCGAGGAGTGCGGGGAGGGAGCTCTGCCGTCAGTGCGAAACAAGAGATAAAAAATAAAACGACGAAAAAAAGGAGAGACAGAGCCGAGAGAAAAAATAGCGGCGATTTAAGAATCTGGGTCACGGGACAACGACGTGAGCCAGTGCAAGAAAAATAATGTTGGTGCAGTCAATGTCAGTTTAAAAAAAAAGTCACAATTAAGCGAATTTATTTTTAAATCAACAGAAAATAATCGAAAAAAATCTACATTCATCCCGAATTATTGAATTATAGAGTTTATAAACTCCGGGGACTTGAGGCCCATTTTTAATTCCCACTTGAGTCCCAGTACAATTTAATATCCATCCACCCACCAATTTATCTATCCCTTCCTAGACCAAGCCACTCCCCCACTCCAATAAAAGCAAAATTCCCATTCCCATTGGATTATGCCCCACCCTAAGGCCCCGCTACCCCACCCAAGTTCTCAAAATCTTTCCTGTTTCCCTGATCACGGAAATTTTCAAGGTTGACACTAACTCCTTTTCACACTAAACAAAATCCTCGACCTTTCGTCATTGGGCCTCATTCCCCCACTTCTCCGCAGGAATTGGGTCCAATTTTCCCCCCATACTCAACTGTTTCCCCCTCTCCCCCATTTTCCCACTCGTATGAATACTTTTGACGTTATATACAAGTTTGCAGTTTGAGCGCCTCCTTCAACCTTCGCGCCACACTCGGATCCCCTCCACACTGCCCCTCACCTCAACCAATGAGAAAACTTCTATCCCCTGTGGTAACTCTCGTGCGCCGTCGCTGCCGACGGCGCCCCAGCATTTTATACGTAAAGCCACATTTAACGAAGTAAGGTGCGCACGCACGTCACTTTTAAAAAAACTTCTTTATTTCAATACGGTTTTTTTTCGTATTTTCTTTTAACCCGTCTACGTACACCATTTGCACGCGTTAATTTTCTTATTTTTATTAGCCTCAAACTTATTTCTTTTTCATTCTCCATCTTTCTCACTTGACTTTTTTTTTATTTCTTTACGTCTGTACTTCTTTTTAATTTTAAACTCAGCGGTTACTCGCGCCCTAACCTCTTTCAACTGTACGCGAGCGTGAAAGTAAGACGCGCGCGCTCTTTGCCGATTTTGGTGATTAATTTTTTTTCTTTCGGCGCTTTTAATTGATTCGTTTTTTTTTGTCGAATTGAATTATTAAATTTTTGGGAAATTTTTTCGTTGGGTTGGAAGTGCGGGCGATTTAATGTCTTTTTCTCGTTGCTTTGTTTGGTTTTTGAGATAATGAATTGTTTTTTTTGCGTAGAGTGAGGTTAGGAATAAGCAGATATTGACAGATCGGATGACGGACGCAACGGGGTATTGGGACGCTCGCGCGCGTCACTGCCAGTGAGAGTTGATTGCGCGCCACCGACGAAGCCGGTTTTTGACACTAGAACAGTGTGTTATAATTATTTTTTAAACGTTTTTTTCGACTTGGAAAATTTGATGAAAATTTTTTTCATTGTGAATAATGAACTCGAACAGTGTGCCATATTTTGTGATTTTCACTGACTGAGATACTAACGTGTAGGATTAATAATCACCGATTTTCATTGAGGTAAGATTCATTGATAAATGCAGATTTTTTTAAACATTGAATTACGCAATTTTATTGAATTTAATTTATTCGAGAATGAGTTTTGGAGCGAAAGTAATAATTTTTATTATGCGAATTAAAACTGGACATGCGTTACGTCCTTCCTGGGACATACCGGGACGAGGACGACGCGCTCCTTCGAGCGCGAATCTGTTGAACAGAAAATCGAGATTTAATTTCTTAATCAAGTGATAAATAAGGAAAAATTCATTCCATGTTGTTTATCTCGAGAATATCTCGAAAACAACGAAGTTTACGAGATTTTTTCAAGGAACCTTTTTTGAAGAGCGTAAAATTCTCTACAAAAAAGGTCTCTTCACATTTTCCTCTAAACCTACTCGTTTCAAAATTATTCGGAAAATAAATTCAACAAAAAAATTAACTTCCATCACTTCATTTAATTGAGTCTTTTTTTCCTGAAAATCGCGAAAAGAAATTCTCAATGCTGGAAAAATTGCGAGTGAAAACAAAAGAATAAAAAATATAAATAAACATCGACGTATAGAATAAAAGAAAAAATTAAATAAAATTGCGATGCTCTGTGAATCGTAATTAGAAATGCAACACGAGTTGAGGGAACGCGGTACGATATATACGTTGTATACATCACCAGAGAGTGTCACGACCTACTCCAACTCTGCGTTTTGCCGTAGCTGATTCACCACGGGCTCACGTACGGCCTCGTCTTCTTTCTCTCTCACTTATTTTTTTATCCCATCTCTTGATTATAAAACAGACGATTGCATCTCTCGTCTCGAATTTTTTTAGCGAAAAAAGAATTAAAATATCATCAAAAATTAATTTCCCCCGCAAATAAATTAATTTTCCCATTCATCAGGCGTCGCCAAAAAAAGTATAATTAACATAGAAAAAAAAATTAATTAATAAAAAAAGCCAGCAATAAAACCGAAGCCTTAATGGCGTTAGTTATATATTCAATTTTTTTTTCCCTTCAACTGCGGGTATAGTCATTTTTTTTCGAGTTCAATGACTCTATCCTTGATGTTGCAGAGCGCCGGCCGGCGGGTTTAAGAAATGTCAAGATGTGTAGGGGGATGCTTGTATGAGTGCAGCATGTATGTGAAGCGGGAATGAAAGAAAATAAATAAGGAAAAAAATAATGAAATAAAAAAGCAGGAGAAGAAAGAAACGATAAAGAGAATGAAAAAAAAAGTGATGAGTAAAGAAGTGGGGTCAAGAGGAGGAGGGCGATGAGGGGGTGGAGTAGAGGAAAAAGGTTTTTAAGAGAGGAACAAAAAGAGCCACAAAAGAGACAAAGTAGATTGGAGAAAGATAGAGAGTGAGAAAGCGGGTGGATGTGGCAACTGCGCAAATGCAGAATGCACGCTGACATAAAACATACATATATGCAAGATGCAGCGTGCAGCATCCAACGCGTTTCTCTCTCTCTCTTTTTACTGAGTCCTGGAACCTTCCAATGCGACCATGAGACCGCCCTCAGTTTTCTCCCTCTTCTTTTTATCAGAGATTCTCAAGTGCCACTCTACTTTCGTGTGTAGCGAAATCTCAGTGTTTTTTCATTTTAAATTTGTTTGACAACCTCAAAGTAGGCGAGAATAAAACCAATTCCATGAGAACTGGCATAATGATCCAGGAAATTCCTTCAATTAAAACTGCATTCGAAGGGTTTGCGCATGTTTTTCCTCAATTTTGTCGAAACGCGGAGAGTAATTCTGTAGAACTCTCTTCGGGTGAACCTGACCTCCGACAACGCGCCGTGTACACAGTTTTATATATATATTTTATATACAAGTATACATATATATACGACGCGACACGGCATTCCCCTGGAGCTATCTCTCTCGCGCGCTTACAAACCCGAACGTTGTGTAGTCACGCCTCGGTGTCATTAAAATAAATTAAAGATTATCAGGCCTTTCTTTTTTAATTCACGTTTCGCTTCATTTTTCTTACTCGATCCTTCTCGCGCAAATACTCTCTCACCCTATTGAAGAATAATTCATTATGCATATTTATTTATTGTTAATGAACGTAACCTCGGACAATGGACTCATTCTTTCGAATCGATAATTCTTTTTCTCGTGTGAAAAAATAAAAAGAATTGTTACAGATCAATTGGTCAAGGCCTAGTTCTTTTAAACGAACAATCGAAAATAAAAGAATTAAATTGAGGAATAAAACTCATTAAAATTTATTATTATTTTTTTTCAATTAAGTCATTAGAAAAAAAAAATGAGAATTGCACGAAGTTTACAGTGAAAATACCTGTCTCGGGTATAAAAAGATATTGAATCACGTCCTGATGAAACATCAGAGTAAAAAGTAATGAACACGGTACGAAGTGGTGAAGAAAGAGAATAAAACGAGTTTATAAAAAAATGAAAATAGCGAGGGGAAAAATAACTGACCACCGACAAAAACTCAGTGAATATTGTCTTACCTGAACGAGACAAGTATGCGTGAAATGGAAATAAAAAATGAAACGTAGGAAAATAAAGAGGAAAAACCGAGGGGTTCAATTGAAATAAAAATATAAAGAGGATCGTTGAACGCTAGTGTAAGCGACCGATGGCAGCCGTTAGCATACGTTTGATATGATAAAAGGAAAAAAAAATCGTGCAGTTGTGTGACGCGAGAGAGACCCACAATACAAGGTTACTGCCACGAGGCGAGGGACCCCGCGTACTCGTATATATTTCTACGGGCGCCTCTCTTTTTTTTAAAATTCGCCTCGATGAAAATCGAATCGAAGAATTCATTCGTCGCATTGAATTATTTAAACGACAATTCTTTTCTTTAATTTAAAAACGAAAGATTTTAATGATTTATCTAATTTGAGAATAAGATGATGTTCAATAATGGAATTCAACGAGATTTCCACCGTCCCTCGCGGTTTTTAAAATAGAAGTAATGGAGAATGTTCGATGGAAATGAAAAATTAATTTGCATCCTGTGAAATATCTGTAATTGATACTAAAGAAAATTCGGGAATTCGAATGGAATTTAAGAATATTCACTAATTATTCTGTCATTTACCTCTCACTTAAAATTTCACAATTAAATTATTAATTAAATATTCTCAGTATATTATCAAATTAGAGGAGAGTATTGGACATTAAAAGTAAATTTACAATTGAATCGAATATTCATATTATTCTGAGATTTTTCTCTCGAATTGGTTTAGGATTTTCGAACAAGACTTCATATATTTAGAGTTTAGTAGTTCGCTAAAAACTGAGTGGCGTTTAACGGTTTAGCTGATGAGTTTCTGTGGAATGTATTAATGAATTTCAATGATGATTTGATTTAATAGATAAAACATAAGAGAATCCAAATATATCAGGTTATTTCACCTCAGACAACTCCGGTGACAGTGTACGCTGTCCAACGAGAGAAGAATTTGCTTGGTTGTAGGAAAGGAACGCACTATGCCACATTCAGACAGGCCTCTTATGTTACTCGTTATGAGAATTCTTCAGTGCGGCAGTTCCTCCTTACTCACCCCTCATTTTATACGACAAAGTTTTTGCTGACGCTAAGATAGAACATGAAAATGTCGCGACTACTTATGTCTGTAGGAGATTCTTGCGTTGAACGACTGTTGTTCCATACGGATTATAAAGCTGTACTCTACATTGAATAGACAT
This sequence comes from Aleiodes sp. PSUC_FEM 10030003, assembly GCA_018902275.1. Taxonomy (NCBI): domain Eukaryota; kingdom Metazoa; phylum Arthropoda; class Insecta; order Hymenoptera; family Braconidae; genus Aleiodes; species Aleiodes sp. PSUC_FEM 10030003. The sequence goes on from JABSMS010052907.1 coordinate 10,515, forward strand.
GATCTCTGTATTTCAAGTCACTGTTACTCGAGTGTGTATTGGTATATAGGTATACATCGATAATAGGTTCAAGAGATGAATAGAGACGCGCGAAAAATGTACGATGATTATTTTACGGGGAATCACTTACACAGAATGTGGATACTTCAACGATTCTATGTTGTAGCTATGGTGAATTGCACTCACCTGCAAAAAAAAGAAATTTTGTTCATAATCAACTGTGTTAAATGAATGAAACCTTCAAAAAACAATTCAGCCAATATAAGAAAGAAAATTTTCTGGTACAAAATATGAAATTTCAAATTTCTCGCGAAGGGGCGCACGAGAGAACGATAGGTGCTCGACGATGTTCAAATTAACAGCGGCAGCAGTTAAGTCTGAACAACCTCCCCATACGAACGAGTAAAGAAAAGAAAGAAAAGAGTGGTAAGACATCTCTCCACTTCTTCTCGCAAGTCCGTATAGTCTACCTCTATCGGTTAGAGTTGCCCTAGGCCGGCCAATTCCGGTTCCCACGTTTACATTTCGTGCATGCGCAATGCAGCGCGCACCGACGTTGGCGTAGAGCGGTGGGTAGCTCGTTAACCGTATAACGGTAGGTCGCGCTGATACAGCCGTGCCACCATACAGTTGTACGGATGGATACTAGCCTCGAGTTTCAGAGCACTACGATGCGAACACTTCACTTGATCCGCAATTATCAAAAATAATAATGATAATAATCAATAAATTGAATAATTAGCGTTGTAATCTCTCAATCAAAGCATATAGGAGTCAATAGATTGATAAATTTTTCACAACAAATGATAAAATGAAAAGGAATAGAACTAAAAAGTAACAATATGTGACTTATGGATGAAAGAAATTAGTGTGTAGACTTCATGGTGAATCTTAATGTAATTTCTCATTTATTACGAATTATAATAAATCCGCGTGATTGATCCCATGAACGTATAACATAAACGATCTCACGACTTTAATTAATCATTTGCGTCATTGTGAAAAATAAACGTGAGATTTAATTGATCTGATAAAAGCAAGTTAACCATTTTGAGGCCAATCGTGTTATATTATTCAGTACTTTGAAGATTTATGGGAATTTTTAATGCATAATATATGGTGAAGGTCGTCGAAGGTCGTCGCACTTCTCTCATCTGGAATTATATATTTATCTCTTTCGTAGGAAAGAGTAAAAGTACGCACCCAAGAAAAGAGGGGAATGATATCCTTCCGAGGGAAAATCTCGTTCCGTCCACCCGTGGAATGAGTGCTTCGTCATTATAATGAGTAATAACGTCACGCCTGACGCGAGATTAACCGAGACGATTGCTACTACTATTCAAGGTAGAAGAGGAGTACACAACGTGGAGGCACGATGGGGATTTTCAGTCCGAGATCAGAATTGTCCTGTTATATTTTTGACTAAGCGCATTCACAGTTCCGTTACTGAAATCGATAAAAAAAAATTTGAATTCCCATTTGATAGCATACTTATGTGTGTTGAACAATATAGTGAACACCCGGGCAAAGTGCCAAAACTAAGGGAAGGAAATAGATTTGAGGGTCCATAAATTCAGTTTATATTCGTTCTCAATTTTGGAAAAATAAATTTCTGGAAAGAAATAAATAAAAATTGTGTAAAAAATTTAAACAAGTTTCCAACTCCACTATGTCTCAGTATCCCCCCTACCATCGTCAGACAAAACAAATTATAATGCAAACATTGCCATGATTTTCCTAACAATTAAATACAACAATCTTACTAAAATTCATCGTGCCATTCAGTAATATATCATTTTTTTAAGCAGATGATAAAATTATCGAATATATAAATTTGCAATATTTGAAAAAAATAGCTAAGAAGCGTGGGAATAACTCTGGCGGCCTTGAGGTATTTCTAGTCTGGCAAAAAGTCTTTATAAAAACTCTAATGATATCTGATTGCTCCCTATTCAAGATGATCATACCTGATGCCCGCACGCTCACCGTTCACGGTGAGTGTATCTTGATATACCTCCGGCACACTTGCTCCTGTCGTGCCTGTCACTATTCTTGCAGACCATCAATACATTGATGCCTACACACGCTCCTGGATATATGTACAAGGGCAAGAATAGATGAGATATAATCTTCATTAATTGAAGTTGTTATAATAGCATCATCAGAAGATTCACTCGAACTTTTAACAGTGAAATAGCGTTATCCACCTCATCCTCCTATAGGCTATTGAATCAACTAATCTTTGATTCTTATTCGCGAAATATAAAAGAAATTCTCAAATTAACCAATAATTCATTGTCTAGTAAGAACTTTCACATTCTCAAAGTGTCAAACGTATTTAGCTTGTCTCCATACAGCTAAAAACTAAGATGAAATCAATGAACAATGTCAAATGTTGAATTTAAATAATGAGGAGCTTGGACTGAGATAAAAAAAACTACGATTACAAAAATTTTACCAGATTGTAAACTAACTAGGAAAGATTTTATATCATGAAATTGTATACCATTGTTCAGAAGGAAAAAGGTTTAACAATATTATATTCTTGAATTGAGAATATAGTCTATTTGAAACTAAAGAATATCAAGAGTCTTGTTCTAAAAATAATTCTCATTCTATGTAGCTTATAGCGATAGCTTTATGGGAGGTAACGAACAGGCTTATTCCCACCCTCTTTGAGGTTGTTGCAGAATAAACAGCAAAGGAGGGGGGGTATATAGATTTTAACAATTATTGAATCGACGCATTAGATTATGTGTCAGTTGTGCATAATGAATAAAGAATCTTTCATTTTAATTAGGTATTTTTAATTAATGACGCGCAGGGAAGCTTTGAGACTCTAGTCTCTGTAAAGAAGTAAAACCTGGACAGAAGTAAAACTCATCGCAAGTACTAGAGTTCTTGAGACTCGCCGTTGGGCACAAACGCCATGGACCCATCGTTTCCCACGAGCTCAAACTACTCGTGGCCACGATCTCTTAATCGTTCCTACAGTGTCCGTGACGCGCATGCCTTGTAAAATGGGTCAAAAAAGACAGTTAAATAATTCGACCATTTTTTTTATTTTTTTATTTACCTTTTGAATTTTAGACTTCGCATTTAAAACATATTATTACTGCAGAAAGGAAGTATTACAAGTCGATTAATGTTGACAGAAGGAATATGGGGGATTAGCGAATGGATTTAGCGATGCAAAACGTAATGACGATATAACAAAAGAGGGGAAAGCTGAGCAAAGATGACTGGTTGGGATTGGCCAGTTGTGGGCTTGACTTGTACACCTTGCATCTCTCCTTACCGATCAGTACGATCAACGATTCGAGCGAGTGCCGCTCTCCTAGGAGGAGCCTGATGAAGTAGGTCATTTAACTATCTCGCTGTAGTTACATGGGTTTCGCACTGGATAGGCATCCTCTCTTGCTTTGTCTGGTGTAAATAAATAAAAAGGTTGGAATCAGGTGGGGGCGGTGATCAGGGATTGGTCGTTCCATTTCGCCTCCTGTTTTTTCTCTCCCCGCGCACAAATGTTCGCATTAACGCGAATTTAACGATGGATTATACTTATTTTCTCATTTTTTTCTCATTTCTACAAATCATCCTTTAACATTAGGGCCAAGCCTTAAGAGATGTATTCTCTTTGAAATTAATGCCCTATCACGTATGATACGTGTGGTTACTACTGCGCTGTGTGGTCGTCTGTAGTAATACCGATAAAAACGAGTCAAAGATTAGCCGCGGATTTACATACAAACTATAAAGAATGTTGGCACTGCCAAGCGCGTGATCATCAGATACTGGTAAATTTTTTACGTATATATACATACACACGGTTGAGGGGTAACTGATACAGACTGGTTGGCTCTTCAATTTCTCTGAGGGTTTGAACTCTGCGAGTTGAATTTCGCCCGGGACTCTGCCGGAACCGGTTGAGCGTGTCTAATCGTGTTATCTTGGAGTTAACCCCCCGTGACCGGAGATACCAGCTGCGATAAAAATGTGCGAATAACCGTACATCCATGTATAAGGACAATATTGTGACTGTATGTTTGTAATTTCGTTTGCTTGGTAGAAGTTTGGCGAAAAATTTCTTTAAATCATCATAATAAATCAAGCAAAGTGTAGGTCAATCGTAGGGTTTTGCATTTACGCTAGGGATCAGAGAAAAGAAAATGGAATTCCTTATGTAGCTTCACAAGAATGCCGGTTGGATTTAGTTTCTTCATGCATATTATTTTCCAGGTGGTTATGTTTTTTTTCTGAAATTAAAGAATTGTTAGATCTTCAAGTCATTTGATTATGGGAAAGCCGAAGGGGGGAAGTGAATTATATGAGAGTAATACAAGAAGCCGCAGGTTGTAACTGATGGAGCATCGAATTTATTTCTGATGGGGAGATTTCAAAAAACTAAAAAAAAGCCGATAAATCATCGGGCGTGGTCGCACAGTACCCAGTATGGTGAACTACTGATTAACAATTCTAAATGGCCTTGGACAGTCTGTTAGCACAGATTCTTCGGAAAAAAACGTTCACTGAACAAAACTCTCGGCAATTATAGAACATCATGAATGATCGATGATGCACCCATTCTTTCCTCTCTAAAGCAAAAAAACATAAATAAAATAAAATACAAGGGCCGTAGTGGAGTGGCAAAAAAGAGTTAAATGGAGAAGGTAAGATTATTACGTTGCTTGAAGATTCGACGAGTGTGCGTGCGTGTATGATATGGTGCGAAAAAATCAAAGTACCGAATATCAAAATCGACGAACAAACTAACTGAGACAGCCTTGCGCCTTTGGGCGTATTATTATTCGGTTATTAATCAAACTTTCTTACGAGTACACCTGTCAGCCAGGAGCCGTTTGTATACGTACAATATACACGCCTGTAGCTTCTTCTTGCCTCACCAACTCTCATCGTCTTTTGCAGACCACTATATACTATCAATAGTGTGCAAACAAGCACAGGCGCGGGCGCGGACTTATCGACGCTATCCCTGCTGTAACTGAGACCAGGTGATGCATGGCGCGGGCTATTCTTTTTTTAAAAGGAAAATAAATTAAAAAATAAAATAGCTCTACCTCAGTCAGGAATATAAGCTCTGCACGTTTTCTTGGTGCAGGAATTCTAATAACAATTTGTGCATCAACACCGACAAGAAACTGCTTGCGCGTTAATGTCGCAATCAAGTTATTCAACTTCTTGCAGTGGGAAAAATTGTATGAAGATACATGAACAGAATAGATGTGAGCTTAAGAATGAAAAATCAAAAATTTATGGACTGAAAAAAAATCGTAAAAAGGTAAATTGATTAAGTTTCTGATATTCAGTACATCCGTTTGAGCTCTGCTGTAAGAAATAATTCTTAATACTGTAGCAGTGACCCTGAACGCGGATTTTAATAATTTATGAATTAATACTGTTCTAATCTGGTGTGAAACAACGAACAGGTTTCAGATAGCCTGCACCATTATTTTTGTGGAGTTTTCACAATGAGAACCAGAAATTGTTACACCAGCATTTCGTACAGAATTTACGTATAAATCCTCCATAATTTTCTTAATTTATTCATTAGATGACCAAAAACTTCCCTACACCAATAGAACAGAATATTGATTATTTTCAATAATAAATTTTTAGTCTGTTCAAGCTGACATTTCGTTCAGATTGTTCTTCGCTTTTCACTAAGATTCTCTTTTGACGAAAGCGAACAGAGGGAAAGCAAGAAAAAGAGGGTGGAACGAGGAAATACGATAAAAATTATTACTGATAATACCGAAAAGGAGTGGAGTCGGTCAATTTTCTCTGATCATATCCTCATTTCTTTATTTTGCGTTCATTTTTAAGCACATCAGCATTGTTCTTGCGAGAACATCACGGGCAAGCCTATGCCTCATATTTACTGATATTATAAAGGGAAGCAGCGGAAAGGTTTAGTACCGGCTTCTTTCGAGAGATGCAAATGCACGTACGTGCACGCTGAAAGTAGCGTTTGTCGGCTGCCACAGTCAATCCCATTGAATTTATATTCAGGAATGTAGGAAAATAGAATCTGTTGACTACGATGAAGCTGAAGGCTCAAAATTAAATCACGATTTATCAAATTATATAAATAAGTGAAGAAATAACCAGAAGCAAGTGAATCATAATATTGGATACAGCTTCGTCTGCTAATTTTCCGCCACTTGTCTAATGGGATATGAAGAACTTATTGGAGTTCATGAAAAAAAAATCGAAAAGAAGATTCGGGAAAAACATGCATTAACACTAATTACTCAGAACTTTTTGGGAAATTAGACATGTCAAATTTTGAAAATTTTGGAAAATTCTGATGTCAGTATAGCTTCCATTCAGGAACAAAAACTGTTTATAATGGTTTGTTTTCATGGAGAATTGATAATGTGAAATGGTACTTTACAAAAATTGTGAACAGAATGACGCATGACGTGAATGCGTCTAAATCAAACTCCCCAACTACAATCGATTATTAGTTGCGATTTGCGAATGTCCCACGATACAAATCGACTTGCTGTCAACTCCTCGTTGTTACCAGCATGCCCATTACAAACGTTCAGAACTCCCGAAGGATTTCCATAATATTCCTTGGACTGTGGTACGGACGGCAAAAGCAAGAGAATACATAGTTAGTGCCACGGGTTTAACATTTGACGCAGGTGGAATACGAAATTTCCAAGGGAGACAACGAGAGAGCTTAGGATGCAATCAGCCGGTTATATTTGAATAGTACAACAAGAATTTCGTGGAGCATTTGGAAATGAAAATTTCGTCAAATTTGAATTTATTAATGTCTCAACTAGACATTAATTAAGTTCATATGAAATGATATTTTAAAAAAAGTAGACGATCACACTGGATTATCTATAGCTCTCAGTAGATGAAAATAGTTATATAATACACAAGTTGAAAGGGGTAGGAAGAGGGTCGAAGAAAGCCGTTAATCAGAAAGTTAAAACAGTACGACACACTAGGACATCGTGTTTTTGGTAGATGTGATCATCATTCCTTTGGCGTTGTCGCCCCTGCGCAATATATATAACAGAGGACTCCAGGAAAACGACGTCGACTTGGAACTGTTATATATGTATGGATGGGTGCAGCAGCCAGTGCAGATATCTCTCCCGGGTAGTTGCGCAAATAACAGCCACCAAAGCATTTGGCTTTGTATGTAGTTGTATATAGGCTCGCGTGCCGTAAACTTTGAGCTCGTGCGCGATCCTGCGACTCGTACGTGTGCCCCAAGTGTGCACGAAGTGTGCCAGAATATAAGAGAGAGGAAATGGGGAGGCTCTTTGCCAGTAAAAGAATCTGTCGAGGAACGTGCCCACTCATTTCATCGCTATTAGATGTCTCCGACATTTAGCCAGACATTTGGCCATAGAGGCATCGGAGGGATTGCACATCATCAGTATAAAAGAGAAAAGTAAAACGAAAAATGAGTTATTCTTGCCATGACATCAAGGAAGTCACGCTTTCGTCCAAGATCGACCTAAATATATTGACAGAATATCATATGTGTGTTTATGTTATTTACATGGCTTCTCTCATTGGATCATTTAATACGAGTTCCATGTATGTGTGTACATTTTTTTTTTAATATGTATACATTGGTGATGGTACAGGCTTGGCTTGTGCGCGATTCCTGGATCACCTGTGTTTGCCGTTTCACCTGGCGCAGCCACTCCCGCCAGTTCAACTTTGTGATACCACCTCCGCGAATATGCCGCCTTTTCACTCCTGGCGTTATTATCAAAGTTCACGTCGAGGACGCTCGTGCCTGCGCACGCCCGAATATTACCATACTCTCTATAGGTCACGTTGTAATGTTATTCACCATCATCTACATGTACTTTATTTGTACACGTGTATATGTGTACATCTACTTTACTTGCATCATTGCGTGCTGCGATGTTCATAAATGATCCTCACGAATTTTTTTTTAATGTGCACTATGTTGAAATTTTATATTGCAATTAGATGAATCCTCTGCAATGCGGAAATCATCCACTCTTCGAGTGTGTCCTGGTATGTCCTGAAATTTTATAAACTCAAGGCACGATCTTCAGCCGCGATGCGGTCTGCATGTGATGGTATCATGCTGCAATTGGGACTTTCAAAATGCTATGAAGGTATCGTAAGTTGCCGGAAAAGATTGATAGTTTCATGCATTAGTCTGAATA
>JABSMS010053018.1:0-22452 GCA_018902275.1 Aleiodes sp. PSUC_FEM 10030003
TACAGAACAGGATTATTAAAAAACGTGAGGAGACCGTCTCAATCGCAGTCTGACGCTCGACTGATTTCGGAGAGCGTCGAGTTCGTGGTAGAGAGAGAAGGTGCCGTTAGGCAGACATACACATAGTACAACTCACTCTAGAAGCAATAAAAAGGAATGTTTCCACCTTGAAAAATACAATTTCAAGTCCCCACCCAATTTACAGAAGAAAAATTCATAGAACTTCAATTTTATTTTTCTATATGAAATAGTTTGAAAAGAGAAATAAAAGATATTCTTTCAATTTTCTCGAAAGAAAAAAAAATGAAAGGTAAAAAAAAGACAAACAAAAAAGTCAAAGAGGCGCCCTTCTGTGGGCGTAAAACGTGGGACTTTGATCATCCTCTCACGTATTTCGGTGGAAAGACCGTAATAGGATAGATAGGATGAGTCTGAATGTATCGGTGTATGAAGGCGTCAGGTGACACGATAGCTGTGTCTTTTGGTATGAGAGGTGGACGATGAGAAAGCGCGGCAAGGTGAAACTTTGTATTATACATTTATTCGTGATCTTGACAATCTGCAGATACGTTGTGGGAAGACACAGGTGTTACTCAATTCATTCATCATCTATTGTTTAATTCTTGTTGCTCACTCCTTCACTAACCTATCATGTAATTCTGAAAAATCAATACAGATTAGTTTTTCGCGAAGATAAACCGTCCAAGAGGAATGAAAATGTTGGCACTGTATTATTTGACAAGAATAATGTTGGGAAACATTGTTGGGAACTTGAGGAATTAATTATTCTAAGTAGTAGAAACGTTTTCCAGGACATTTTACCGCAGGTTAATAAAAACATTCTACATTTATTTTTACAATATTTTTTTTCCTTTTTCAATTATTTCTGAAAGCTCAGGTTAGTTCAATTGACTTTCAAAATGATGGTTACATCGGACTCTTGATGGACTACATGGATATTTGCCTAGAAGCAGTGCGAGGATTAACCGCGGGAAAGACCAAGCATTTGGTTTTAAAGGCTTTAGCTGACACATTGGCTGGTTATCTACGAGTTTACATTCTTCCCATGACAAAGAAATCCTACTATGCTGGTAATATCAAGTACCGGAAAGCTAAGAGGCTGTTTGATCTTTACGATGAGCTAAAGATTTTCTTACGAAGTAATGGCGTTGGATGGAAAAAATCGAAGGAGTTTCATCAGCATCTTGACGTTGGGGCGATTACACTAACTATGGAAAAAAGTGATCAGGATTGCAGAGGATTGATTCTCTATCCTGGTAAAAGCTACTTTCCTGTAGAGTAATTAATAGCCACTTCTTCATTCACTTTTCATTATCGGATTTTCAAAACTTTTTGTTATTTTTTTTCATTCAGCTGGTGATCGATCTGTTGAAGTTCCCATGCCTTTCCTCGACGATGATAATAATCCGAACAGGTCTCTGAATAATTTCTCATTGTTTTTTTTCCTTTTTTCTCCTTCTGTTTTTTATCCCTATTGGTATTATTATGATGATGGTTCCGATAAAATGGTATAATTGATTAGCATAGCACTTCCATTTGAAGCCGAGAGCCTTTCATCGCTATTCAGTGAAAAATCAGCGTTTGTTCTTGTCAAGTATTACGTGGCCGGAGAGAAGTGCCTCTCTTCACGATCGACAAAGGGCCAATTGGAAAAATTCCGTAGGCAACTTTATGATTGGATTCAAGAGCATGTAAAGAAATTAATGTTTTTTTTCATTTCAAAGAATTTCTTGAGTACAATAGGAAGATAAGTTCAACATTGAATATTTGCTCTCAATTATGTTCACAATAATGGAATAATTTTTGAATAATTTGCGAGTAATTTACTCATTCATGATTGCGGAAGTAATTGTATTTTATTAAGATAAAATTTGCAATTTAAAGTTTGAACTTTCCTTGCTATTTACTGAAACTGAAGTTTTATTGACTTTAACTTTAATATGTCTGAAAAATGAAGGTGTATCAACACTTGGATGAAGAAAAATGGTATCCGGCGTTTGCGGGTGTTTTAAAAATAACAGCGAGTCTAGAAGTGGCAGGTAAAACTTGGGCCAATTTTTTCAGTTCTCCAACTTTTCGCCTAAGCAATCTCATAAGATTTTTATATTTACTTCAGGATTAAAGCCGAGAAAAAATGGTGAGCATTATGCATTGCAAAAGACTCTTGATAAAAATGGACCGGTGAATATTTCCCCTACCTTTTCACCAATGAGAAAACAGGAAGAGGCACTGGGAAGGAATGAACTCGTTGTAATAGCAGTTGCAAGTGCATTACTAATTTGGCTATTACTTGGAATGACTCTTATCTGTTGGAAGATTCTGGCAACACGTTCCTCCAAGTCCCAGAAAGATACTCCGTAATAAACTCCCCCTGCCTCCTAATTTTCATAATCTGAATAACTTGGCTTTCCAGGGTCGCTGTCCTCTATGAAAACAGAAAATATCCAAGTCCAGCTATTTCCTCACCGTCGGAGGGTGGAATTTTTAAGCGTCTGAAAAAACGTTGGCGAAGAAACTCATCGTCAACTCCGAAATGTGACTGTCCTTCTGACGACGAGGATGAAGAATGTGATGAAGAACGATGTCTTGGCTCAGTGAGCTACAGTACCGATGAAATGGATAGACAAATGGAGAGGAAAAGGAGAAAAAAACGTACAAAATTCACATCAGTACCATCACAAAACAGCACAGAACGTCGATCCTATGGGGTAAGCTTTATTATTTTTCAAATCAATTGTGACACATTTGCTTTATTCCATTTTATTTTCTTCTCAACCGTAAAGAAGCTTGACTATTCAACTGACGACTCAAGCTCTTCAGAGACGCGGAAACGCACGTTTTAATATCATACCAGGAAACGGAAAAAAGAAATTAAAAAATCGTAGGAAATAAAATGAAAAAAGAAATCCAAAATAATATAATAAAACGTCAAAGCGGTACTCGGGTTATGAAGCTATATATAAATTCATGAAGAGAGAAGTGAGAGGGTGAAATAAGGAAAACTGAAGAATAAGAGAAGGCTGACTGTGGGAGAGTGGAAGTGAGAGAGAATAAAAGAAGGGGGATGAATCTCGTAGGAGCCTCGGAGGAAAAATGACAAATGGAGCGCGCAAGGGTACAGTCCGCCATCTGGAGGAAACTCACAGCGGGGGGAGTGAAAAGAGAGCTTTTACAGTCGGCTCGGGTGTACTGGGATCTCCCAGTGCTCCGCTATACGTCGAGGTGAGCGTGTCGTACTGCGCACAACTATTGCCTTCAATTCAAATTTACTTACTATCACATTTTACCCGGCAAAAGTCAATTCCATCAGAATGACACGTGAGTGCGTGTAAACTATGTCACGTGTCAATATCAAATTTTTAAGACTATATTTTCTTGTATTCATATAGACATTTTTATGATAAATTTTAACTGAAATTTTGTAACAACAATTTTTTAACGATTGAAAATATGTAAAGGAAATGACATACTTTGAGACAATGTGATTGAATGAAAATTGGAAAATTAAACAAAATAGAAAAGAAAAAAACCAACATAATATAAAAAGTTTAACAATTGCCATGTCTCTGAATAGTCTGGCATACTTTACCTGTTCATTGTGAACTATAATATACATCGAAATGTACATTCAACTCCATTGGATTCTCTGCATTGTTTCAATCCAACTTCTCGCCACGTCAATAGGTATGTTATACAGTAGTAGAATAAGAGGAACAAGAAACAAATAAAAAAAAATCAATGTGTTATGAATTTTGTATCGAATATTGACACAACATGGGGCTTAATTACATTCCATTAATTGATAGAAATGTATTTCCGGTATTTCGAAATAACTAACAGGGACTCAATTAATTGATCCAACATTTGAATTATCACAACATATATAAAAGCAGCATATATATACACAGACAATGTAATGAAATTGCTCTACGTTAATTGAAATTTTTGGTAACAAATTTCATGCAACTAGAAATGAGAAAATTTTAATTAAAATACATTTGAAAAATAAATGAATTTTTGGGGGGAGGCACATGTCCGAGAGTGTTGGTGAGAAGCGTTGAGAGAGAACTGGTTGAAAACGACGTGTCAACGGCACTCGCGGGTTTGGGGTCGTGCACATGGCACCCAACGGTGGTTAAAGGCCTCTCTCATAGAATAGAGAGTGTAGCACAGAGAGTACCGAGTAGAGAAAGACCGTTGGGGGTTTTGTACTGAAGCGCGCGCTTATATACCCCAACGTCGTGTTGGTATCGATCGACATCCAGCGAGCGTGCTATTTTAATTAGTCATATTCCTGAGGAAAAGGATATGCATATAGCCCAGTGTCAGACACATTCGTTTACCCAAAACTGCTCATTCTCGTTGTTGGCCTTTTGGGAGTCTTTCTCTACTTTGGCCACCTGAAATGGCATTACCCCGTAATTTCCAATCTCCATGAATTCACTCCCTCGATATATTCTCTCTTCTCTTCTTCCACCGATTTCAAAACCTGAAATTGCCTCTCCAATCGTTAATGTTCTTTTCTTTCATGTACTTTTTATAATTGATTACAAAGAGTTGCTATTAATTATTTCAAACATCAACATCAGACACATCCATTACCCCAGCAAGCGCACCAAGGTACTTTTTCACTTCCAATACTGTTCTTTCTAAATTCTTTCTCTGCTTCAATTCCTCCTGAAATCGTAGTATCCTTAAAATTTTTCATGTCTACCTCCGGATACAAAACACTCTGACTTCTTGATGATGCTCTTCTCTTTGATACCTGAGAATTTCTACAATTCTTTTGCTTCTTCTGACCCTCGACCGAGGACGTTGATATTCTCTCAGATTTCTTTCTAGTCTTTTTCTTTACCGTACTGGATTTTGAAGACTTGGAGGAGTCTTTTCCATCGTCCTTACGTCCGTCCTGCTCCGAGCTACCACTTGGTGTGGGACTTGAGCTTAGTGTTTGTGTCTGGGTATTAACCCTCGGTGGTGGTGGCGGTGGTGGTGGTTGCACATCCGGCCAAACAGGAAGATAACCAACGTCCCGATAAATCTTGTTGCTTGACCTCGGGCTAAATGAATTCAGTGATACAGGTAGCGTTAAACTTTGCGGATTTGGATGCTCGAAAGACGTAGCCTGATAATCGTTAAGCTGTATTTGCCGAAGGAGTCTACGGTGTCGACGATCACTGTCTAAAGTTGGTTGACACAGAGTACAATCGAGTTTTGGCATTTGCGGTGGTATTTCAGATGATATTTCCGTCGGTGTACTCAGTCGTACCTTTAACTGGCTTCGAAATGCCCTTGGGCTTTCTGTTGAATTATCGGGTAAGCTTTTGGAAGCTATACTAGTACCTTTGATCGTAGTCTCTTCCCTAAATAAATTTGATTTCAGTTCTTGACACGAGTGTGAAAATGATTTCGCCAAATTATCGCGTACGTTTAATAATAGATTGTCAGAACTCTGTGAATTTTGTAATTGACTTGGTACTGCACCAGACACGCATATATCTGGTGATGTCTTTTGAACCACAGTTGATCCAGTGTTTTCACTGCTAGACGAGGGAGTTATTCCCTCGAGTAATACTGTTGAGCCTGAGTCTGCGCACGATTTAACATCAAAAATCGTTTCCCAACCAATTCCACGTGATACTTGAGTACCACCGTTGTTAATTAAACGTTGTATACTTGGGGATGGTGGACAGTAGACAGATTGATCGTTTACGGAAGGTAATACCGGACACTCAGGACTGTATATCCAATTAAATGCGTGTCCGGTCAAGTACTTCTCGTTCTTTTTCTCTACGATTTCATTTATATCAGTTTTATCTGGTTTAATTAATTTTCTTTCATCTTTTTCACAATTACCCTTATCTTTCTTCGTCTCTTCCTCCTCAGCTACCGTTGATAATTGGTCGAATTCTACGTGAAGACGATGGATACTGTTTATTTTTTCACTCGATAACTTTTGATTCTCAGCATTCTCCAATAATTCATCTTGAATTGACTCGATTTTTTTTTCTACCTTTTTTTCATCATCCTCGTTGTTTTTTTCTTCGTCGTCGTCGTCTTCTTCTTCTTCTTCTTCCTCTTCTTCGTCTTCCTCCTCCTCCTCTTCCTCGGAACCGCTTGTGCTTTCGTTGTCGGTAAAATCCTAGAAAAGAAGGAAAAAAAATCCACATTAGAGAATGATTAATTTCTATGATAAGGCGAACAAATAATTCACAAACCTCGTCGTTTTCACTGTCTTCCCTTGACTTTTGGCTCTTGAGTATCTCCTCCAACTTGTCGTACTCCTCTCTCAGACACCATATCTCACGTCTCAACTGCTCGTTTTCACGTCTGAGCTTCTTGATGTCATTCTGACCTAAAATAGATTTATTTTCAAATAATTTGCAGACTTCAAGTTTAATAAACTTGCAAAAGATATAACAATGAAATTCAATCATATTTTTTTAAATTAATTGAGGAGATTGTATTTAAAGAACTGATCCGTATAATACTTTTTCGAAAAATTTTCAATTGAAATTTTTTGGAATGCAACGAGCTTTTAATTCGCCCACAAAATTTCCCAGCCGGTTATTCAAATATTGTTCCATCCATCAGTCATTCTATTTTTGGGTAGCGAACGAGATTGCCGATATATATTCACGGTTAAATTACTCTTCATAAAAAAAAAAACCTGGAGCTCGATAAAATAAAAAAAATTGTTACCATTACTTTCTTTCAATTTAACATTTTTCTCAGTTCAATATTTCAGAAAACATGAAATCACCTGAGATGCCTTTAAATAAAACATGACAAACGTACTCTGATGCTTCTTGGTTGTACGTGCTCTGTCCCTGTCCCTCCTGTGCATCATGGATCCATCTCCATGAGCACATTTTATTTTCACAGATATTCAACTCTACGTTTATTTATCCACACCTTTTAACACTCGTTTTTTTTACCTAATGAATTACTACACACATTAACACACGATTGGCGTGGAAGGAGAACAGGAATACGTTTAGGACAGCGGAGTATAACCGACAACCAAACACCGATCAAGTCGGGAGCCCATGTAACAGCAAACCAAAAATACAAGACACACAAGTGCGCATTAAACGGGAACACCAGATGTCCTCATCCCTTTAGCATCATGACCTCGTAATCTATCTTTTCTAGTTGTTGACGAGTGTCCTCGCCCGATACCGCAACACCAGATTCTTCTGATTGTCGTTCTCATTATTCGCAGCATAAAATTAAATAATTATGAGAAAACTGTGAATATTGAAAAATTCAATTTGAAAAAAAAAAAACAGAATCTATATGTTTACTATTTATTTAGAAAGAAAGTTTACTTGTGCACTCTGCAATTTTTTATGCACGTTTACGACCTAACCAGTTGAAGATGAAGAAGTCAACTAAGTGTTTCACGGAATCAAGAATAGGTGGCTGGGTTAGTTTAAATTCTATTTGTGCTCATAAAACCCACACACTCATCTGACTTGGCCCACAATTACATATTCATAATATACATGGATAGAAAATAAGTATGGAAGATGAGAAGATTCTACATACCTTGCTCAACTTCCGCATTAATGTGAATGGTTCTTAGTCTTAACTCTTCATTCTCATATATCATTCCACGTGAGGACTTCCTGTCAAGTTTTCGATTTGGCTTGATACTGACATCACGACGACGTGCACGTAGCATACCGGCGCCACTCACTCCTCCAACTCCAACCCCTGCACTTGTTATCATTTTTCCCCTTATTCTTCTTATTTTCCCTCTTTTAAAACTTTTGTATTTCCTCCCTTTAGGTGCTTTTTAGGCACTATGCGAATTGCCTCGAGATTCTTACACTACTCGACGCCCACTATCCTCCTACTTCAACTCTTTTCTCTTATCTTCAAGCTCATGTTTTCTTTTTTTTTTCTACAAGTCTCAGAGGCCTCTTTTCCCTCCATTAATTCTCCTCTACCTCTTCCACCATTTATTTCATCAGTTTTCTGGTTTTTTTAACTTCCCTGTCTTTCTTTATTTTCTTCTTTCCCCTTTGTAACTTGGTTCGGTTATGTCTGAAATTAAATGAGCCAACGATATTTTATGTCGAGAGAAAATGGGATGAAAATTAAATAAGAAGGGAAAAGAAAATATAAATAAAAACATTGGGGTAATAAATGAGGAGGCAGCTGGAATTTTCCAGTATAATCGATTCCGGAAACAAACAGCTCAGTATATTTGCTTGGAACGGAGGGAATGTATTTGAAAACTGCGGGCATTTAATTTTAGATGGTGCGTCGATTCGATCGTACGGCCATCGAAAAAGAGTTTCTCGATGCACGTTCTCATACATAGTACCATGACAAAAACCATAAAATGAACGTTTTTTTTTATCACTCTCTACTATTGCAGAACGGGGAACACTTTCATTCTTACCTCTGTCAACATTTGCCAATCCTTGTGTTATCTTCACATTCTCAATTTCACTGTTATGTTTTTTAATAAATTTTCAGGAGACTTTCTCTCTCTGTCTCTTTTCTTTTCTTTTACTCACGGAAAACAAAGAAATTTACATTCAGATATTTCGTTTGAAAGTAACATTTGCGAATGCTGTGTGAATTGAATTAATTACTTCCTTTCAGAGGTGAAGAGGAGAGGGACTCGACATAATTTGATAAAGCCCTTCATTCTCCTCTTCTCTTTGGTTTTTCTCCTCACGTACTATCCGAGTATTTCGGCCTCGTTTTTTTCTCTCAATCTCTCTTTTTCTTTTACCTTAAAGAATTTTTATCTCTTTTTGTCTGGTACTGTCGCTCCGTTTGGCACTGGAGCAAAAGACACGCGGCTCTTCAATTTGGCGGGTACCAAAAATTTTCTAACACGGCCCCACGCACCTCCTCGGCTTGGTCGGCATTAACTGCGTTCGAGTGAGCACACCACACCGCATTCTACCTCAACCTCATTTTTTCCTTTTCCCTCACCCCTGACTTTAAGTTAACATATCTCACTTCTTCAAACGTTTAAATTTTGTATAGAAATTCTGAACTGGCACATATACAATCAAAAGTGAGGCCATCTCTCCATCTTCATTCATTTTAGTATGTATACACATATTCCTCATCCCCCTTCCTATTTTCACTCAGAATCCAAACTACGTTATCTTGCCGATCTAAAATTACTCGGACATACTGAAAACACACTTTTCTTTCTCTCCTCCCTCTTGCTCCGTCTGTCTTTTCCGTTCTTTGCGTAGTTACCGAGTCACTGGATTCATGAAACATTCCGACGTCTCTGAGAACGTCCAGAAGACAAAAAGGAAAGAGTTAAGGGGAAAAAAATAAAAAAAAAAGAGGATGAGGAAAAAGGAAAATGTCACGTTATCCGGCAGCGTCCGAAGAATTCTATCCAGGCAGCCGATATCGTTTTTCCATTTTCCTTTTCATTCTTCTTCTGAGAATAAAAAAATTCTCTAGAATCTTTATCCAATGTACATGAACATTTGAAAAATGATAATCCGACGATTGAAATATCACAAAAGCTTCATTCATCAATGTGTAAACAAAATCAGGTTATTCAAACTGCTTCTTTTTTTCTGTCTTTTTATAGTGAACACTGTGAAAAATTCTTTAATCCAATCTCAAACCTCACCAGAGAGCTTTGCATGCTAAACGCTAGCATAAATATGTGATAGCACGCGTCTACCTTCAGTACGCCTTGCGTCCTCCCCCTCTCGACGATTGAGTCTAGATTGCACGGAAAGGGGTTGGAATATTTGGTTTATGTTTGGAATGGGTGTGATTCCTGATGCGGGTATGCATCCATTGCCATTTAAATTATTCCCTATCTGTGACACTTGTCTTCTACTATGCAAGAGGGACAATTATCTCCCTGTCTAATCGATACATTTGCCTGAGTATATTTGTTGGTTCTACATGTGGCTATAAACGCCTCGAGGATCATTGGCCCCTTTCCCTCATCTTGAAATACTATCCTTATCCTAATTGGGGGTGGAGTTTTCATTGGGTAGATTAAGTTGATAAGTTTTTCACGTTAAATAACAGCCAAAGTAATCGCAGCATCAATAGAGGGAGAGAAAATTAAACCTTATCCATTTCGTCGTTTCATCTCGCTCCATCTATAGTATACTCATCCTCGATTGGGATTTTTTCTTCCGGGGCCTTGGAAAGAGCTTGCCAATGGTGGGAGGAGTGGGTGGCTATTCGGATCAGGAAAAGTCAAGCGTAAAGCTTCCTACATATACATACATATGTGCATGGATATGATCGTAGAGGGATTTTTCTTGTGTTCGTGGTAGTGAAGAGGTTTATAGCGGTACATGAGAGCGGGGTGTCCAGAGAGGGCTTTTACGAGGGTACGTTACCACGGCGACACTTGTCCCGAATATCGCCTGTGGCGGTAGAGCGCGTGCAAACCTGAATGTCGATATGGCTCGATGAATCGCCAGTGCGAACTGGGGGGGAAAAAGGAGTGGGTTCAAGTGTCTCTCCGGACCAACAGTCTGCAAAAATGGCTCTTCTCAGTTTCTCTTTATTCTTCCTTGCTCCGCTCTCTTTTCTTCATCCTCTTTCTATTTTTCTTTCCTCTTTCATTTTACTCGTTTTTTGTTATATTTCGTTTGTACCCATGCGAAAAGAAACTTGTTTATTTTTTTCCACTATTATGTTTTTTTTCTCCTCTCGCAGTACCGGCTTTGTATTGAGTGTCAGAGGGATGTTTGAAGTAAATATTGGATGTGTGTTTGATTGATTTTTTTTTTACTTTTTTTCTTTTTCTTTCAGGTGAAGGGATTTTGGGATCAAACGATGATAGTACCGAGTATGGAGGGGAGTTCGAGAGCGTGACAAATATGTGAGTATATTATTTGACATTTTTTTATGCTTTGAAGGCATATGAATTGAAAATATTTGAAATGACTACAGTACTTTTTTTTTTCTTTCTTTGGTCTCTTTTATATTTCGAAAAAGCGTAAAAAATACATGAAATTGATCGTCTGACGCTTGAAACCATTTTCGTATTTGTTGGAAAATTCGATTTGTTCCCGTCAACGGCGTCAACGGCGCTGTCATCAACAATTTCAAATGGCCGCTGCCGTGGGGGTGTCAACAATAATAAAAAAATACTGCACCAGTTCTCACACCAAGATCCATGTTTTTTTTATGGATTACATTAATAAATTATGAAGTTTTATGTGTTGCTATTATTTATAAGTGATGTGTTTGTTATTTATGAAGGAGCAAAGGTCCAAAATGCCGTTGAAGATTCAAGGTTTTACCATAGCGTTATTTTCTCTAAACACCATTTATGGTTATGTTCGCACAGTTAATCAATTATTCAGTACCAAAACAAGCGGGTCAAATACCCCTTCTGACCTCAATAGATTTTGTTTATTTTCTATACTGATATAAACTTTTTTTACTTCTTTCCCGACAGATCGAGAGAGGTCAATCGGGAATTAGAAGATGTAGAGGTATTAACTACAAATGATGAATATCCCGAGGGTACAAATTTACCAGTATCACTGTCTCAAGAGCTCCAGTTTACAACTCAAACAAAACTCTCAACTTCTGCATCACAAGTTACGGAAAATTTATTACAGAATGATAGTCTCAAGGGGACATGCGAGGTAAAGTTTTTACACTGAACAACTTCAATTTATATTGAAACAATTTATTAATCTTAATAACTTTGTTTTGGTAACATCATTGAATTATATTTTCAGGTATATACAGGAAAGGTCTGCGCTGAATTTTTAGCCAAACAAACAGTATATATGCCGCATGCAATGATGCAAGAATCATTGGAGGAAAAATTATCCCAGGCAGTTGATATTATGCAAAAATCAAAGTAAGTACAAATGTCCTTCATCACATTTTGTCCTAAATTAATCAATGGTTTATTTTCTTCCAGAAAATATTCAATTAGCTGTGAAATTCCGATAAAAGCCACGTTGTGCTACTCCACTTTCGCCGTATGTCAAAAAGATATGTTAAATTCATCAAGTAAAAGTGAAAGTTTTAATCAGAAATTACGAAGAACTTGTCACCACGATTGTGAATTATTAGAAACTGAATTATGCAGAGAAGAATATAAATTTGTAAAGGATCATCCTCTCATCGGACAAGCGTTGGATTTGATAAGTTGTAGAGATTTGCCTATCACAGGAACAAAGGAATCGGCGGATTGTCTACTTTTGAACATTCCACGAGAAGCTGACGTGAACGAGAATGATCGCTGTTATTGGGAGAACGGAGTGGATTACAGAGGCATTACCAATGTCAGTGCTTCAGGGATTCCCTGTCTGAAATGGATGCACCACTATCCGCAGGCAATAATCGACCATTCAGAATTGAGAGGACGCCATAATTTCTGCCGAAATCCAGGAGGAACGGATCCACAACCGTGGTGCTATATAGATGTCGATGGAAAAGCACAAAGACAATCTTGCACCATTCCAAGATGTACCGATCAAGGCTCAACGTCGAATTCGCCAGAAATATCATCTAAAAAAATAAATAAAGAAGGAACTTGTGAAGTTTATACGGGAAAAACATGTGAGCAGTATGTGGGCAATCAAACGGTTTACATTCCTTATCCAATGACGCAAAAAATGTTGGAGGAGAAACTCATGCAAGCATTCGGCGTCATAACTATTTCCAAAGATTTGTCTCGAAACTGCGAAGTATACGCAAAACCCTCGCTGTGTTATTCCGTATTTCCCATTTGTCGGGAAAATCATTTCAGTACTGATTTATTCAATCTACTTAATTCAGGCGATCAGCAAGAACCAGTAGACGACGAAAATGAAGGTAGTGATGAGCTTTCTCCACCTAGAGGTTCAATGCGGAAGAGAAGTGCACAATTAGACTATCCTAATAATCTAAATTTTGAGAAAAATGGAAAAACTATTGGACACAGATACAGTGGAGCCCGGTCTGCTAGGAAAGATTTGCTGAATAGAAAATTAAGGAGAATATGTCGTGAAGATTGTGAAATTCTTGAGAACGAACTGTGCAGAAAAGAGTATGCAATTGCTAAACGCCATCCACTCTTGGGAAAACAAGTCCCATTAGAAGCATGCTCAGACTTGCCACTTCAAGGAACAAAAGAATCTCATGACTGTCTTTCTGTCGGAATACTACCCGGTAATAGTGCACAAGAGAATGATCGTTGCTACTGGGGAAATGGATCATCATACCGAGGAGTTATGAACGTCAGTATAAGTGGACGACCGTGTCTAAAGTGGTCTTATCAATTTAATTTACCAATTTCGGATTATCCAGAGTTACAAGGCTCTTATTGCCGAAATCCAAATCTGGTAGGTTTAACTGATGCTCAACCCTGGTGCTACGTTGATGCAAATAATAAGGTACAAAAAGAACCTTGTAATATTCCAAAGTGTGTTGATAATTTGTGGATCTATGCTGTAATTGGACTAGCATTGGCATCTGGTTTTATTTTCATCATTGGATGCTACTGTTGCTGTTATAAATCACGAAAAAATCGAAGAAGACCCTCGAATAATCTTCCCTCAGGTAAAATGATGACTGGGGTCCAGTGTGATAAGAATATTTATGACGGAAGAAGAAATACGAGCCAACCAATAGAACTGAGTTCACTGTTGGCAAGTGGCAACAATGGAGGTGCAACAACACCCGGCACCGGAACACTCAGTAGTGCCAGTAGTAGAACATCTAACAATAGAGTTCCCCAATACTGTCTCGAGAATGTCGTATTAATTCAAGAACTTGGAGAAGGTGCATTTGGCAAGGTTTACAAGGGTCAATTGCAGTCAGTATCTGGTGGAAAATGTCAAGAGGGAATTTATGTTGCTGTTAAGACGCTAAAAGAAAATGCCACTCCTAAAACTCAGAGTGATTTCAAAAGAGAAGTTGATCTCATGACAGATCTACGACATCCAAATATCATTTGTCTTCTCGGAGTTGTGCTCAAGGGTGAACCTATGTGCATGTTATTTGAGTACATGACACAGGGTGATCTTCATGAATTCTTAATTTGCCACTCACCAAGATCCGACGTTACTCTGAATAATACAAGTGAGAAGATACTAGAGCAACCAGAGTTCCTTCATATTTCTCTACAGATTGCCTCTGGAATGGAATACTTGGCCGGTCACCATTATGTACATCGTGATTTGGCAGCAAGGAATTGCCTCGTTGGCGATAATTTAACCGTTAAAATATCGGATTTTGGTTTGTCACGAGATATCTACAGTAGTGATTATTACAGGGTACAGTCGAAAAGTTTATTGCCAGTTCGTTGGATGCCACCGGAGTCAATTTTATATGGTAAATTCACGACAGAGTCAGATGTATGGAGTTTTGGGGTTGTACTGTGGGAAATTTATAGCTACGGTCTACAGCCGTACTATGGATATAATAATCAAGAAGTTATTGATATGATAAGGTCACGGCAGCTTTTGCCCTGTCCTGAAGATTGTCCTACGATGGTGTACAGTTTAATGATTGAGTGCTGGCATGAAGTTGCAAATCGTAGGCCACAATTTCCAGAAATACATCATAGGCTGCACAATTGGTATGTCAATCAAACATATTTGATGGGCCAAAAAAGCTCGAGTAAAGTTGGATCACCAGCAATTTATGCGAAAGATAAATCAGATGGTGGAACATTACCTAAATGTGGAATATTGGCTAATCATGATCAAATTAATGTCAATTCAGCGGTTGACGGAAAACCGTGCTGTTCGCCTAAGCTTAGTGGTGCAAGAAAGGTATTACCCACTGGGCCACAAATTAAAAATTCGCCTAATAATAGAATTCAAAATGGCGCACAAATGGTAGTTAGACTGCCAGATCCTAGTAAAGACATCACAGAGACTAGATTATCGAAATAATTTCACGTGATCAATGTTTGATGTTTATATGTTTATTTGTCATTTTGTTTGGCACATTTAAATTCGAATTATTTTTTCCAAAATTTGAAATCTCACTTTTCTTTGCCTCCTTTGCATTAGAAAGAATGTGTCAAACATTGACAATTGACTGATTAATATAATCCTATTTCGTACTTATTTATATTTATTAAAAATATTTGTTTTTTTTTTCATTTGGAAATACTGGGGAATGATTTGTTAAACTGAAGTTTAGCGAGGGGCATAAAACTTCTGAAGATAATTATTTTTAATGCTCATTATAATTAAAAAAAAGAACAGTATATACTGCGAGAATGGAATTGGAACAATAATTTATGTGTTCTTATGAAGACAAAAAAGAATGGAATTTGTTGTAATGTCCAATATTTGTATGTAATGACGTATTTCTACTTCAAGATGTTTATAATTAGCAAATAACGTCATGAATTAAAATCATGGCGAATAAAATTCTCTCAAATCTTTTGAGACTACAGGAGTTTAATAAAAAAAAAAAGATAATGTATATTTTACACCTTCTGAAATGACCCAACGGAATTTGGGAGATGTATCAATTACAAAAAATGTACTTAAAGTTCAATTTAATTAAGAAAACTAGTATTTAATTCCGAGGTATTTCTATCCGGCTGAATAAGTCTACTTTTTTTAAATAATTTTATAAACTGAAATTTTTGAAGAAAAAATTCTATGAAAACCTAAACAATCAATGGCTCTCAATGCAAAATCCTGAATAAACGTAGAAAAGACGAATCTGTGAATTGAAGTTTCTTTTTTCATTTTGATTATATATTTCTTATCAATTGCACAAAGATAAAAGAATTTGGTTCACAGGTTCGTTATACAAGCCATCATTTTTTCAATTTATATACTATGATATATACGAGGTACATGAGTAGATATATGTATAAATTTTTTTATATATTCAGTAAAATAAAATTCATGTTCCTTTTTCCAATGTTTCACCACATATTTTTTATTTCACTTGCTTCCAACCTCATAAAGCATTAGTAGTAATGGACACGTGTACTTCACGCTCTATATTAGATTTAAATCACGGATCGTTACGGTGAAAAATCGTCGACATGCATTAGTGGCAACGATATTTAGTTGTTGCTACTGTGCGAATGGTGCAATTTTAAAATTCCAATAATATCCAGCCCACGCTGCTCTAGCGGGCTATGGCTTCATTATAATACGTGGAGGAAATGATTCTATTGTACATCAACTTGGATAGATTCGAGATAGAAGAGAATTATCTCTAATTTCTTTCACCTTCAATTTACGATGCATTAACGATAACGGAATCATATGCAGTAAATATTTTCTTTTCAGTTCAGTCTTACTCAAAGTCTCTCAGTTACTTTTTGTTCGAAAAACTCCACTATGGAGATGCGGCTACTAATTTTGTTATTCATTATCCTGCAAGGATTGAATTCATTCTGTTTTGGAACATCCATGCATTTACTGTGGGATAAAAAATCATTGGGATTCATTCCTCTCATAAATATTTCAACATTCCGCAATTTAATAGAAGAAAATAATGAAGAGAGTCTGAATGCAGAGAAAGCTAAACTTGAAGGAGAAGTGATACGCATTGGTTATTATGACGTAAGTTTTCATCGTTGTCTCGAGGAGCTATATCTAATTAATATTCTATTCTCCATATTCCGTGTAGGAGATAAATCTCTTTTTCTTTGATAACAATACCTCAAGGGTCACAGGATTACTTGGAGATATGTGGATAATGCTTTCGGAGTATCTCAATTTCAAGTAAAGTTCTTTCAAATTTTCTTTATTTAGCAATGAAAATTGATAAAAATTTACTATAGAATAGAGGCTATTAAGGCAAGAGAAACTGCCCCTTCTCCAACAGCACCTACTAGCAATTTTACAGGACTATTGGGTATGATACAACGAAAAGAAATAGACGTTATTCCTCGCGCTACATTCCACGAGACCACATGGGATATAATTGAATATTCCACTCCTCTCTGGACTAATCGGTTTGTGCCAAACGTTCGTAATTATTTCACCAAATTAATCAATTTCCTTCACTTCCAGAATCAGAATTTACGTCCAACCAGAATTTGTATCCGATGATTCTTGGATATTCAAAACTTTTACTTTTCCTTCTTGGCTCTCTATCATAGGTCTAATGACGAGCTTCAGTGTTATTGGAATTGTTATTGATAAATTAGTGACGACCAAGAAAAATATTTCCAATAGTTATGTCCATTTATTCTTGGATCACTATTTCCATACATTTGCAACTTTTTGCAATCAAGGTTCTCCTTCTTCTCTCTATTCATCTGATGGATAGGAAATATGAATTGAATTCTATGTTATTGACGTAATTATCAATTATTAGGATCTTTTCCGGAAAATGTTGAGAAGCGATCACTCTCCATGACTTTCTCTAGAAGAGCGTGTGCTTGGTTGGTTGTGAGCATGCTAGGTAGCACACTCGTTTCAAAAATGACCAACAAGGAAATGAAATTATCATTTATTGGTATTCATGATCTTCTTAATAGTACTGATTATATCCTTGTGCTCAGAAATACAACACTTACGTTCCAGGACATTAAAGTAAGAAATTGCGTTTCTCTCAGGTAAATGTAGTGTCATGACAATGCCGAAAGGGTTTTATTCCGATTTTATAGAACGAAATTTTGCGGGATGAAATAAAGAAATATGCAGACCGAATAATGATGGTAGATACGGCAGAGGAAATGTACCAGATGACTTGCGATCCAACGACTAAGGTTGCTGCATTAGGAGCTGATGACCGACAACGTGCATTGGCTAAAACTCTATGCCCGCTAATTCCAGCACGCGAAACTTATTATCCTATGTGGGTTACTTGCGGAATTGCCAAGGGATTTCCGTTCAAGCGACCCATTGACAACGGGTACTTTTTATCAACGGCATTTTCAATGGGGAATTCAATAGTTAATAGCTCGTTATTTTTTTCAGAATATTGAAAATAATCGAAGTGGGCCTCCTGACTGCTCTGAAAGATCGCTGGCTAATTCGATCATTGGCATGGTCACCTGAGAAAACTACAGATGTATCAATTAAACAAGTTTATCTTATATTTATAGTTTTATTGGTTGGTATAATGATTTCTCTCATCGTTTTTTCAATCGAGCACATGATCGTTATTCGTCGGCGTCATTATTTACGTGGAAAATGGGATAATCAACTTCGTCAACAAGCTAGAAGGCTGAGAATTTATCGGAACATTCAGAGAACATCGAAAAGAATTTCAAAGCAAAAAACGATGATACCAAATTATAGAATAAGGAAGTGAATGTAAAAACCGTGGTGGTTGTATATCAAAATTGAGAAATACCTTAGAATTATTAATTTGGTTGAGAGCATAAAGGGAATATTTAGAAAACCCACTTTTGGATTTCAAACTTACATTCAAAGCGTATGTACAAGCTGCGTGTGTGCTGTAGCGCAGCAGAAATTAAAACAATACGAATAAAACATTGATTTTTACTAAATTTACCATATTTTCATCTATATTTCAAGAGTTTTTCGCATTTGATGAAGTTCAAAATTGTTTGAAAATGGAATGAGCGAGAACAGAGCCACCTGGTGGCGGAAAAGTGGGGCTAAGGAATGTGGACTGTAATGGCCGCCTGTGATAATCATCTGTCAAAAATTCTATACTAATATCCTCCAAAATACACAATTATACTGTTGTGAGTCAGTCCATTCTGAATCAAATTATAGTGAAAACCAGTGAATTATCACATCTAACCTGTGGTCAACATTGTGAACACTAATATGTTCGAGTGGGCATGAATATTCTTCTCCACACGTCGTCTGTGTACTACGATTTTGATAGTGCTCAGAATATATTTTGATGAAGAATTGAATTGCGTAAAATATTTTTGAAAGAGAGTAATTTAATTTTTAATCATGTATAATCGAAGGCGTACAAACAATTTTACGTACGTAAGTTCGTGCGTTAAGTACATGATTTTTATCCTCAACTTTATATTCTGGGTGAGTTGTTGTTATTATTATTGGATATTTGTTACTGCGGTAAAATATAAATTAATTATGGATTAATTAGCTCTTTGGAGGTCTGCTGATTGGCGTTGGTCTCTATGCATTCTACGATAAATGGCAAACAACTGGATCCGTGAGAGTTGAAAATGTTTATGACGTTGTACTCAATATTTCTCTTGTTATGGTTATTGCTGGTGGTGTTGTTTTCATCGTCAGTTTTGCTGGATGCGTAGGCGCACTCAGGGAAAATACTTGCCTTTTGAAATTTGTCAGTACAATTGTTTTACCAAAATTACCTTTATCCTCAAAGTAATCTCATAGGATTGAAGTAATTCAATTTTACCCTCTTTTCTAGTATTCATGGTGTCTATTAGCGTTTTTCCTGCTGGAAATGGGCGTTGCAATTGTTGGATTTGTATTCCCACATACTCTACAGTCACTGCTTGAAGAATCCTTTACTGATAAAATCATTCAAACATACCGCGAGGATCCAGATTTGCAAAACTTTATTGATTTCGGACAACAAGAGGTATGTGGATTATTTAGGGGAAGGTGAGGTAAAATGGACACTCGAATTGAACATCAATTTAAGTAGTTTAAAATTATTTTCATGGATTTTTCAATTATTCATAGTTCATTTTCTAAAAATCAGTTTTCGCTCTAAATCTACTTGAAAAATCGATAAAAAAAATTTGAACTACGTAAATCGATGGAAAATTAGCTCACCCTTCAGCTGGTTTTTAAGTTTTTTCGCTACGCCCAATAGAACCTGAGATACTCTCAAAAAAGTGATTTTTTTAGATTTTGGAAAGGGGGACCCCTTCAAATCTTGACCAGAAAGCTCGAATTTTCTAAAATATCAAAAAAATTAATTTTTACACATGTTTTCCACTTGAATATTTCCTTCAATTCCTTGCAATTTTCATAATATTTAACATCAAAACTCGGCTGTGTCCATTTTACCCTTTGTGTCCGTTTCACCCCATCTTCCCCTATAACTCTTAAGATATTTATAATAATTATCTATATTAATGGGTATTTTCCTCGAACAGTTCAAATGCTGTGGCCTGAGCCAACAGGGCTATTTGGATTGGCAGAAAAATGAATATTTCAATTGCTCAAGCCCCGGACGAGAGAGCTGTGGAGTGCCATTCTCATGTTGTATAAATACGACAGACATTTCTGTGAGTCATCTCTCTATCCAAAAAAAAAATTGAATAATTCTCCTCTTCATTGAGACGGAGAGGCAAATAAATAATAATTTGAATTTCAGAGTGGACTAGTGAATATAATGTGTGGTTATCAGATTCAAATGCTACCGCCATCGGAAGCTGGCAAGAGGATTTGGATAAGTGGTTGTATAGAAATAGTTCGAAGTTGGGCAGAACGTAATTTGTATACAATAGCTGGTATAGCACTTGGTATCGCATTGAGCCAACTTTTTGTTATTTATCTCGCAAAAACATTAGAGGGACAAATTGAAATGCAAAGAGCACGCTGGAGATCCTGAGCTTGACCACAGGCCACCACCTACCGTTATCAAATTGAGTCGCATTCTGGAAGGCAGGTGGCCATTGGTCGTGGAGCAAATACAGGCCATGATGTTGAATTTGGTGCGAATGCACGTATGGCATTGCTCGTACTCCTTGCCATTTCTCTTTATGTTATATGCGTATTGTCACTCATAAGATTAACAATTTACTTCAGAGACTATTTTTATGAGTATCTTGATGGTGGTCGTAAAGGAGAACGTGTAGCTTTGTAATAATGATGCATTTTAAAATGTTTTTTAACGATTTTTTTTCGATTTTTTTGTGTAATTTTTATAGAATAAATTTTTTTTATCAATACTTCCTCGTAGACTCCATGAACAAAAGTTTTTTTTTCTATTTTATACTGAAGTAAATAAAATTGTCAAATGAATCGTATATGGCAAACAGTGATTTTTTTCGATGGGATAGAAAGAATTATAGTTAAACGCAAAAAAATGATAATGTCCATGTATAATCTATTTTCTTATTTTAGCTACTTCGGTTCCAAGGAAATTCAGAAATTAATAAATTTTAACTATTTCTCAGTGTCCAACGTACAATTACTGCCACTAAATATTTTTCCTCATAATTAAACTGTTTTTGGATACAATATTGCATATGTGCTTGCGAGAAAAATAATAGATGATTGGTTCATTTGCAAAAGCCATTTTAATGTTCATATAATTATAAATTTAAGTGCACTAATTCAAATGGAAAAAAACACGCACAAGTGAATGGTTAAATGATAGCCATTCAAGTGCAGGTAGTTTTTGGAAAGAGCACAATTTAGTGTTTCTGAAATGATAAATGATTTTTTTTTGCACTCGATTGACAAATGAAAAATAATGAAAAAAATGCGCCGACCGAAATTGACCAATTTCTAAGATAAATATCAAATTTATTTTTATCTAAAAGACTTAGTTGAGAATATTGGAGGCACTAGTATGTGACTTCAACATAAACTCGAATTAAATTGTATGACTATTGACGAAAATGTTCAAGCGCCCGTGCTCGACACAGACAAGAAACGCAAAAGAAATATATATAAAACATGTATATAAATCTAAATAACTGATCCTTACAGCATGATAATTGTCTAGAAGCGGAGTTTCACTCTCATATTTAATTCATTACGTTCAAGAATCCGTTTAATTTCATACTCAATCACAACTTTATCGATTTCCAGTGCCAAAATTAATGCATGTCTCTTCTTACCTACAGCTTGTTTTCATCTACATTAGTATTAACATTATTATCATTATTATTATTATTATTGAAACGAAAACAAAGCTCTGACAATAAAATTGTCCAGTCATCGGTTTACTTATCTGTTTATTAATGAATCTCAATTATTTTTCTTTTCATAATTTTTTTCTTTTCGTAAAGACTTGGTGATATTTTTCAAATTATCAATTGGATAAGTAGTATTACGGATTAGTATTACGGAAATAAATATTTACTAGTTTTTATCGAACAATTATATTGTTGTATAGTGACTCTGTCACGGATATTAATAAACGATCGTATGTAATGCAAATATTCGTTTACCAATCACCCCACTGTCGTCTCCTATAGTCATTTCTTTCCAATGAATAAGCGAATGAAAAATCATCACGGGAAAAAGGGCTGATAAACATTCAGGTTCCAACTAAAGGCTCTGGGTTTATTTTACCACCAAGGCCTAATTTGCCTCAACTTCTATAGGGGAAGGTGGGGTAAAATGGACACAAGGGGTAAAACGGACACACCTTACATTGAAGATAGGTTAATTATGATAATTCCACTGGAAAGCTGAGGAAATTTTAGGTGAAAAATGTGTAAAACATTTTTTTTCATTTTTTCCAAAATTCAAATTTTCTGGTCAAGATTTGAAGGGGTCTCCCTTTCCAAAATAAAAAAAAACACTTTTTTGGGAATATCTCCGGTTCTATTGGTCGTAGCGCAAAAATTCAAAAACCAGCTAAAAGGTG